>JAPSES010000228.1:5690302-5702765 GCA_029822895.1 Maxillicosta whitleyi
GGGAGGGAAGGGGGGTACGCACCGCGACTCGCACTGGGGGACGCACCCGTGGACGAGGAATGTGAGGCGGTATGACAGGGGTGTCAAAGTCATTTTAGTTCAGGGGACACATGCAGCCAAATATGATCTCAAATAATAACACTATAACTTTCCAAATACTGGCAATTCCTTTTTTTTTTTTTAATTTAACTTGTCTTGTCCAGCATCAACAACAGAATTGTAGTCTGGCTGCATTTTGGTGCTAAACAAATTTGTTTTGCCAAAGGAAACTTCACAGACTATATGAGCTTCCCCATGATATTCTACTGTCTTTATTAAGTGTATTTACATGACATGAGGAAACAGGGGGGATATACTGGCAATTCCAAACATTTCTTTATGTTTTAGAGAGAGAAAAGTAAACTCACATTATGAAAATGTTTACATCTACACACTATCCTTTAATAACATGAACAATCTGACATTTCTTAACCCATAAAGACCCTGTGCTACTTTTGTGACAATTCCCAATTGAATTTTTCCTCCACACCTAACCTTTCTTAAGTGATTTAACTCCTTTTAACATAATGTTATCATTTTCATTTCGCATTTTCTTCGGTGAAATCAGATTTTTTTCCCTAATATTTAAATTGCCACTCATGTACTTTAAACATCATGAGATTACACTTGAGGATTATTGTAACATAAACCAAATGTGTCCATCCACTGTCATTGATTCAACTCCATGGGTTTTACTGGGGAATCATTGTTGTAGAAGATGACGGTGTTTGTTTCCATGGTAACTAGAGAACCTCTGAACATCCAAATGGGTCATATCTGAGGCCCATGACCATGATAAACTAGTCATATGGCTATAATGTCTAGTATTTACATGTAAATGCTCATTAAAACAAACAGTATTTTACAACAATTATTTACATGCATTGACATGTTTAGTGGATCAACAGTGATTTACCTTTTTGTATCAGTAAATGATTTCGGTCTTTGGTGGTTAAGAACAAGTCCAATTTTAACAATATTATGTCTCATGTATTACAGCTTACAGATCACAGTGGATCTACAAATGCACAAAACAGTTAGAAGGAGGCATAATATTGGTAAAATTGCACTTCTCTCAAAAGATTGTATGTTGTTAATTTTTGTTCACGTTATTCACATTTTTGTGTGTATATAGATAGTTTATAAATGTAAATACTTTCATGTATTTATACTTTGTTACCCTAATCCAAGAGAACAATTTGGAGTTGTCATTATCTATTAAGTATTATGATAGTATTTTACTGGTCCGACCCATTTGAGATAAAATTGGGGTGTATGTGGCCCCAAAAGTCAAATAATTTTGAGTTCCTTGATTGTTAATATGTCCAGTGTAATTTTTACATTTTACAAATTCATCCCAGGAGTTGGACTGGACCTTTTGGTGGAACAGTTTTGGTCTGAGGTTCATATGTTTGTTTGACATCCCTGCTGTACATGCATGGTTAATAAACTGCCTATAATAGACTCTTCTCATATGCTTCTTCCTCATCATCTGCATTGCTGCTGCTGCTGCTGCTGTCCTTCAGTCCTCCCTCCATTCAAACACTTCTTCCTGGTATAACACTGTAATTTTACTTATTGTACACTACAACCAAGAGAAACATGTGTAATTGTTATTATTTATAGGTTGTTATTATATGTATTTTACTCATCTCGCCCACTTCAGATTGAGGGCTGTAGGTGGTCCCTTGTAATGAACATGTAAATGATAAGCTGAGACATAATAGTGTTAAAATTTCATTCATCTTTTCAAGAAATTTCAGGTGGTTTGTGTCATTCACAGTTTTAAATGACAGTTTTTAGTTGTTAACATTTTTATACTGTAATCTTACTTTTTTCACACTAAAACAAAGAAAAGTTATCATTATTTATAGGTCATTATACTATTATTTTTACTGGTCCGGCCCACTTGAGATAAATTTGTCTGTATGTGGCCCCTGAGCTAAAATGAGTTTGACACCTTTGACTGTTAATGTATCAGTGTAATTACTGCATTTCACAAATTCATCCATCTGGCCAGATCAGACCCTTTGGTAGGCTGGTTTTGGCTCATAGGCCGTATGTTTGACACCCCTATGATAAGTGGATTTACAGGCACCGACAACACTCAGCAGCTTTTCTACCCACTTTGTTTTTAATTAATGACAATTTGAGGCTGCATTGCCTCTCTTCCTCAACTGCCTGTTTCTCTCACATACAATGAAATGGAATAATTTCATTATACTATGTATTATCCATATAATGGAAACAGAACTGTGCAGTGTTGTTTGTTATTTATCCAGTGTGTAATGTTTGCTTGTAGTTTTTGCAACTAATTATTATTGTTATTATTCTCATTATTAATGACATAATTATATTGTTTACTTTTTGATAATTATTATTATTAATATTACCATCACTGTAATAATTGTCGCTATTGATATTGATGTTTTACAACTACTATAATTATTATAATTTATATAACTTGTATTATTATTATTTCATTCATTCATTTATTTGTTTCAAGCAGAAGAATAAAAATCAATAGTAGAGCAAATATAGAAATAAATAAAGGTGATCAGGACAATATAGCAATTGCCATGTACACTCCTAATAACAAAATTCAATATATACTGCTCAAAAAAGAGGGGGAAGAAGGAAACATTAAATCCCACATTTACACAGGTAACAGGTTACTTTTGATTGTTTAAAGTCTGTAAATATGCTAATATACTTTAATTATTTATTAATACTAGCATTACCATTGTGCAACTGCCTGTTTTTACAACTGTTTTTATAGTTGTTATTATTTTCCTTTTTTAATCTTCTAATTTCTTTTAAATCTTTACATATGGTTACTAAGAGAGAGAGAGAGAGAGAGAGAGAGAGGGAGGGAGGGAGAGAGAGAAAACAAAAAAGAGAAGAGAGGTGAGTGCAGATAAAACCACCAACATCACAGAAACTATTCCAGATTTTGGCTGCATAAAACTGAAACGCTGCTGGATGATATAAACTGACATTAAATACAATGGTACCGTGGTATAAGCTATAGTATGTTTTTATCACTTGTTTGTGTCACTGTTTAACAATGGTGACAAAAATTACAAGTATTAAAAGATGTGAAATGAAACATGAACCCCCAAGTTTAAAGAAAAGACAATGAGTACAGACCATGGGATCCTTAGTAGTTAATACAGAGGTGGATGACCAGACATAAAAGTAAAATATGACTCGTATCAGATCAGACCAGATTCAATTTATTAAGTACTCACTCCTCAGTCCAATGTGTAAGAAGTGGAAGAAACATAGTATATGTCCTGTAAGGTTGATCTGGCCATATGTCACCTATGAAGTTGGAATTCTTTTGTTTTCAAACTCATACATATTCAGACACATCAGTAATCCCCTTTGACCAGGTGCAATGATTACATACTGAGTTTCAGTTACACTCTATATATCAAGAATAAATTACATTGTCATTATCATTTCATGAGAACATGTAAATACCAACTTTATGGTCAACATTGTATATTTTCTAGATGGATGGAGACATTTGTTTATAAAGTATATTACATAAGTAACTTTTATATATTTTCATATATTCAAAATATATTATTTTCATTCATTAAAAACTCATTTTTCGCTTCATATTACAAATAAGTATATATATAACCTCTTCTTATGGCATCGTCTTTATTTTAATCTATCAGATGTTTTTCACTCAGAGGTTCTCTACAGACCTTAACAGTCATGATTGAAGAGCTAGGACAATAATAATACAAAACACTTAATGAGTCCAGATTTAATGCAACATTAGTTTCACACTGATTATATGCAAAAACAACACTCAAAATACCACTGAAAAGATTTATATTTAACATTTTTAACCTACTGTTTTAAAAAACATACAGGTTACAAACTCTGTTATGACTTCACATTATAATACATTTATTTTACTATAGGATGCTACTTAAGGTGTGTTCATACATGTACTAAACCACTGACACTGCATCAGATTCAGAAGAATACATTTTCACTGTGTGGTCTCCGCTGTCCAGAATAATGAGCGTGTTTTTGAATGACATCACTCCAACTGGGCGGATAAGGTGGTCTCCTACAAGTGGAGTTAGGACTGGGTTGTCCCGAAGGTCCCCCAGTCTCCAAATCATACCCTGACTGCAGTCGGTCACAATCACATCTCCATCTCTGTCAAAAGCCACACCGGACATGTTGAGCCACAACTTGGACTGCAGAGTCAGGCTGAAACTGTCAGTCTGGTAGAGGACGTGGAAGTCTTTGGTTAAAACTCTAATTCTGGTGTTTTGTCTGTGTGGATCGGTGTCATCGGTGAGGTGTTCCATCACTGCTGTGTTCCCACTCACATAACAACAGGCCACTGCTTTAGGATTCTGCAGATCTGACACAACTGTCCAACACTGCAGTGTGACACCCCGAGTATAGTCCACTCTTATATGAGACAGTGTTCCGGCCTGGACGTCTGAGACGAGGATGTGCCCACTACTGTCTATGCCCACACCCCAAGGCAGCTGAAAGGACTCTGTCACAGTTAATACATGACTCCCCCTGGATGTGAACACTTTTACAGCTTTACCCCCTCCATCACTCACTACTACATGCCCACAGGGAGTCACAGCCACATCCAGTGGGTAACAAATATCCCCACTGGCTTGTCCTCTCTGTCCAAAACAGTTCAGTTTCTTTCCCTGTGGACTGAACACCACCACTCTCTTGTCTCCATCATGCACCACCACTACTGTCCCCGAAGACCCCAAAACAGCCATCCCAGTGGGGTTTAGGAGAGTCCCCCACCCTCCAAAAACTGTGGAGAGGCGCAGAGCTGCAAATCTTGAACTTGTGCTTGAATTGAGGCCTCCTTTTGACCTGTAAGAAGGAGCAGAGCATCTGGAATGGTGAGGGGAAAACAGCAGCTCGTGGAGGTCAATGAGAACCTGGCAGTGGGAGGTGCTGTCAACGCTACACAGCTGTCGACAGAACGGGCACTCCAGCTTCCTCAGGAGAGGGTGGGACAGGGCCATGATGCATTCCAGACAGAGCACATGGCCACAGGGAAGGTTCTGTGGTCTACACTCTCTCTGCTGAATGCTGAACTTCTTGAAGCAGACTTTACACTCCATCAGGGTGATCTGGATCTCCCTCAGAATCCCCTCTGGACTCAGGCTGCCACGACATGGGGAACCCAGACTCTTTGCCATGACTAAAATGATCTATTTACCTGCTGAAACTGTTAGACCTACTGCAGGAGGCTCCCAAATCCAACAGGAAGCAAAGAGTGGAGTGAGATATGAGAGCAGAACACTGGAACATTTCGCAGAGGCTTTGCTGTAGGCCCAGTCAGTCATGTGACTATTTTGTTCAGTACTGAGGCCCTCTGCTGCCCTCCTCTGGAAGCCAACATACACCCACGGACAGGAACATTGCCAACAGCCTGAGCAAAACATTTAAAGACACACAAACCCCATTCCTTACTTTAGAGGCCTATTTCACATCTACACTAACAGGTCTTTG
This sequence comes from Maxillicosta whitleyi, assembly GCA_029822895.1. NCBI lineage: Eukaryota > Metazoa > Chordata > Actinopteri > Perciformes > Neosebastidae > Maxillicosta > Maxillicosta whitleyi. Next base: position 5,695,868 of record JAPSES010000228.1, read on the forward strand.
GTTGGACTTCACTGCATCATGGTGTTAGAAGGTAGGTCAGTATTTACTACTGTCCCATATTTTCATTTGTTTTAGTACTCCTCATGAAGGATACTGTGTGTTTATTACCTCCACATTCCTGGGGAAGACCAACATTTCCTTTAAATAAATCTTATTATTCAATTTCGTCGTGTCACAGGTCAGCACAAGGCAGCTATTTCAGTCTCCAGAGTTTCACAGTGTGCAGACTGAGTGAAATCTGATCCGAGACAGGAAGTGCTCAAATCAGCCAATCCGGGACTCCTTTACTGCTGCGGCGTGTTCTTTGGGGTCAAAGAAGGTCAGTTGTGATTTCCTATTTTTAAGTATACAAACAGCTTGCTAATAAAATGAATATAGCAGATGATGTTAAGTTGTTTATTTGATGAGAAACTTAGAGGTTTTGTTTGTCGCTAAAATCAGGTTATAAGTCAAACAGCCAAAAAAAAAAAAAAAAGGGGGGCAAGTCCTTCTAACAAGGAACACAGAACTTACAGAGGTACAGAGAAAATGTAAAACATTTTAATGTTTCAGTATTTCACAGTGAAAAAGAACAGCACAAGTTCATTTCAACTGAATTGTTTTGGCAAATGACATCTAAGTCCTTAGACAATGTACCATTTATAGAGTCTAGCACAGAAGCCTGGTCCATTCAACAGAGGTCAATATCTGGATTGGCAAGAACTACAAAGGACATGTCCATAGTGAGATGATAATCAGAAAATGTAAAGAAATCTCCAATTAGTCAAACACAAAAACTCAAATTTAGTATTTATAAACAGACAAAAGTTAGGAATAAAAAAGTACATGCATACAGGCACAAGGGGTGAATTAAAATATTACATGAACAGTGAAAGACAAAAATGACAACACTGGCATCCTGGTGTGTGGTGTAATAGAAAGACCCTTTGACTACTCTTGTAACATTTTACTACTAAAACACTTGATTTGACACAGCCATGCAAATGCAATATATGCAATAACAAGAAGGTCGACAGTAAAACAAAGCCACCTGCACACAGGCAGACCCTGCCTGGACACATGCAGGTAAGAGAACAATCGCCCTGTTATCAGTACAATAAAAATGATAGCAGCCACAGTTGGACAGGTAGGGTAAAATCACTCAAGGTCACAGAGACTCACAAAATACTTAAAACATTACAAATGTACAGTATTTTCAAGAAAACATTCTTAAAAGTGCTTAAACCGTGTGTTTTGCTTTGTTTCAGGTCAAGCACAAACCTCGTAGATCCTAATGAGCTAAATTCGACGTGCACTGAAACCCTGTCCACGTTCCACGCTCTGTGCAAGTTATAAACACCAACAAGTGTGAACATCTATAATGTAACTTTACAACATATAACTGATAATTGTATAGGTCTTTAGCATTTATTTGCTAGAAACATATGGCTCCATTAAATGTGATAAATTCTACGTAAGGGATTTTACTTAAATGCACTGGACAAACATACTGGAGTTAAAGAATGGTATAAACCAGTCAGATGTATATTAACCATCAATGATATATTTTATCATAGGATAAATGTTTGTAAATTATAGTTTTCAGTTACAATGATCATGCAGCCAAATAGTCATTTCTCTCTCTCTCTCTCACACACACACAAATATCAGTCTCTCTCTCTTTTTTTTTTTTAATAGACACAGACGGAAACCTGTGATCAGTGGTTTTGAAAGTGTTACGACTACAACCCACTTTTTTTTAGTGCATCTTTGCAGTCCAAGCCTCTGTGCGCTTCTAATAACACTGCATTGACGTTGTTCATCCATTCAGTCCTCCCCTCCCCACTCTCTGTACTGTAGATGGAGGTGGGGGGCTCTCTAGGCTTAAATTACACCAGGAAGCTGTCAAATCTCTACCCCTTTCAACCGGTCATCCTTCACACCTGGTTCCTCGGAGTGAGTTCAGGAGTTGCAGTCCAGCCTCTGGCTCTAACTCCTACTGGCTGTCCAGTCCGTTTATGGATCTGTTCTTTCCTGAGTCCCTCTGCCTCAGTCTGATTGTAGGACTGTCAGGGTCCAGCTCTGTCTCTGCTGATGTGTGAAGATCAAAAACTTTTTAGTTAAAAGCAAAGAGCAAGTGCTGCAAATCTAGGCCGTTTTGACATCTACTACAGGCATACTGATTCTGACCAAAAGCATTAGCACAACAAAAGATTGTAGAGTTGAACAAAACTGGAAAGCTGCAGAATGCCAAGGACATTTAGGTGTATAGTACACAGTCCAAATTTTATAATGCACAGTTTCAACCGTCTACTTTGTGTATAACGTTCTACAGTGCATAGGTTGCTACTAGTGTTTAAGAGGTATATAACTGACACCTACAGTGCCAGACCTTTCATTTTACTTACATTAAATATGGATGTTATATGGAAAATGAAAGCAAAAACAGCTGAGTGCGGTAGGGTAGGTAAGTGAGCAACTACATATGTAAGCACACTCAACAGCAGTACTACTTGCAATGATACATCTTCATGCAAATATGCTAATCAATGCTGAATATAAAAATATACTTATATGAACAACCTTTTTAATGTATCAAATTATTTCACTTATATTTTTATGTAAAAATACAACCTGGACTTCTGCTAGTAATGGTTTAAGTTGGATGGTCATTGGTGATTTTGTGACCATGTGAGTACACCATTAATTTTGCCTACGGCTGCATTGCACAGTTCTGTTCTTCACCTCCTTAACTTCAGAACAATTCTGAACGGGAGTTGATGGGAAGAAATTGCTTCCATATGAGTCGTGCCACCATTTACACATATGTTTATCAATTTAAAATGTACTCTCATGAGCCCAGAAAGTCACGATTTTCAGCAAAGAAACATTTAGCTTGTATTAAACAGCTCAATGAATTGAGTAACACTTCATTGTACAACTCAATGTCAAAACAGCTGTTACCTCAGCACAAAATCTACTTTAATCATGAAGAGCGAGGTGAACAAAACCAATGAAAAGGGGCTCAAATCACTAGTCTGGTCATCTTGAAGCTACAAACATCTTCATCAAGTCTGAACAGACTGTGGAAAGACACCTCTACAACTTTCAGACCTGTAGATTTTCTATTTATGCATTTTCAGTCTGATAATTTGATGGTTCTACAACAACGTGCAATTCTTGACTTGAAAAAATGTTTAGCTTTAAGTGAAAAATATATGTATAGATATGTAAATAATTGTATAATATGTATATTGTATTCAAAGGAGAGAGAAAAAAAAATCATTGTCTTTCACCAATTACTATAACATATGCAACTGCAGACACTAGAGGTCAGGCATTTACAGAGTCTGGGCTCAAGATACACTTGACACATTTACGGGCCCTTTTTATGTGGTTGGTAATTTACAGTAAAGTCTTTGTACCTTTGAGTCCTTCTGAGAGGTGGTCAGGAGACTCCGCATAATTACTGTCCTCGCATTCTGAGAAGCTCTGCAAGAGGAGAGGGGGTTTAGACATGTGATATGCATTCCACACTACGGCAACAAATACAGGCAAACAGCTACTAGAGCTTTCTAGGTAAACTAGATGTTAATCAAACAAAGAATATAGGCCAGACTTACATAGTAGGTTAGTTTGGGTTTCTTTTCATTAAGTTAAGATATGGAAGGCAAGCATTTATCTGACTGTTACAACAACTGAGACGTTTTAGCTGTCAACCTACTGACTACTGTTGTCTAGAATAGCTGCACAGAATTAATATAATAAATACATAATAAGAAATGTCCATTAAGCCAGATTTTGTTTTAAAGCCACACAGCGGAAATCAGGAAAATACATCAAATGTGAAAACATCTTTTCTTCTGCAGCTTCTTCCTCTGTGCAAAAACAAAAGACGAGATCTAAAAAGGTAGAGGATGACACCATTTCATGCCGTTAAAAAAGCTCAAATATTGTGGTAAGTGAACCTGCCATGTTGATACAGAGCACAGCAGTGCACACCACACCACTGTAAACAGAGACTTAGAGGTATAAATCTGGTTTCTGCTCAGACCACTTGAACTATAATACGCTGAAAGGTAATTATTGCATTTTTTCCCCTCCTAAAAGATATTGTGCAACAAAGCTTTAAAAGTCAAAACCAGAGTTGGAATGCATGCCACGCTATGTCATTTGGGTGTTATGAAAGTATGTCACTCGCAAGTCTTATAGAATCATTTCACACCCCATACTAAGAAAAGTAGCATTTACAGTTTCACAGCAGAATGCCATGTCTTAAAGCCACTGACTGTGTGGGCCAGCATTGCTTTACTAAAGCCACTATACACTACCTACTGTATTCAACAACCATAAAAACACGAAGTATTCAAGGTAAGGTTAGGTATGTTCATCTGACTTATAATAGTGAGGTTTTTTTAATGTAAACTTCATGAATGAATCTATAGTAATGGACAAACCTTTCCTCTTGGTCCATAATTTTCAGCATATGACACCATTCCATACAGGCACAGGAATGTAATGAAGGCCTAAAAACAGATTAAATGTCACAGAAACTGCTCAATGATTTATGAAAAATCTAAAGTGAATAATTTACAGCACAGAAATATTTTGAGGTAAACAGTGTTCAATGTTAACTATAAACTGCACTTTAACATGCTTCTGACTGCAAAAGACCATAATAATTGATTTTCACATTGAAATGATCTTACCAGGCACAGCAGCCAGAGGATCACATAGAGGATTTGTGTTTTAGAGAACAAATCTTGCCCAAATTTAATACATGCCAGCGCCTCCAGAAAGGCTATTGCCCTGTAAATGGAGGAAGAAAACATAACTGAAACCTCTGCCCCACCTGCTGGAAACATTAAATTTCACTCAAAACAAAATTACAGTCATGTGCCTTTAACGTGAGGAGCAGCCATGTGCTCGCTGACCTGAACATGTTAACATTTGCTTAGTGAGATTCATAGCTTTTTTTTTTTTGGATCATAACATTCCTGAAATAGGTCAAGCATCTGACAGTTTGAGCCGGGAATAAAACAGTGAAATATTTCACTGAAGGCCACCTGTTAGATCAGTAAACATCCATCATAGTTAACATCACCCCCCCCTCAGCCCACTGAGTCTGATATGCACACCACAGAAACTCAGTGTATGTTTAAGTATAAAATCAACATTAGAGTTTTACTTACCCAAACACCCAGCACTGAGTGCCTACTCTCTTGCACTGTGTGTCTGTAAGGTACGCATAATACTGCCTGTGGAAAATTAACAGAATTCAATAGCTACTAACAGCAAATGTCAAGCACATTATCAAACTGGAAAACCAAGTAACTGACAAATATGAAAGGTCTGAAATCATAAAATATAAGAATCAGTTTCAGTCTGATAAATACATTTTTTCTTTTTACCTTACTGTTGGAGCTGTGATGATACCAACAAAGAGGATCCGACACCAGCTAAGAGCATGACTTGCAGGAAAAATAAAAATGTGCTTAAGGAAGAACGTGTTCAACTCTGTTAGCTGTAAAAGGAGACAAAAACACAAAATAAAAGACATTTAGATGTACAATGACTAAGTAAAATGTATCTTTTTTTCAACCAAAAATGACAAACATTTGTTTCTAAAATGTGACAATTTGGAATTTTTTTGTGACATCTTCAGGGTTTTAGTTAATTGTTGGTGGAAAAAAAACCTCTAGACCAAATTTTGTTACAGAAGATTATTATTTCAGTGAATCATTAGCTATAACCTGCATATTACATATATTATCAAACAAAAATCTATGTGGCAGCAGTCTAGATGACACAGCTGATATAGAATAGTCTGCTGTTGTTCCACTGCAAGAACTAAATGTGTTAATAAATTAAATTTAGCATATGAAGTCCAAGTACCTAGTTAAATATTACTGAACATGTTAGCAGTTCTGTTGACAGACTTAACATCTTAAATGTTATGTACGTCTAAAGAAGGACTATGTGTAAGTGAATGGAAAAACATTTAGAAGGAATATCTGCCTACTTTCATTTTAGATCTTGTGTGAAGACCAGGCTCTTTTTTTTTCCATGATGGCTGTTGTTCCACTATGCGTCACCTTTGTCTCAGAGACCATGAAGCTCTAATTGCAGATGTTTTGGTGTCATATGAGGAAAAGTTCAGGTGGAACCAATCACATCTAATGACAGCTCTGTTCCATTAATACGTGCCAATGAGACCATGAGGTCTGGAAATGACTGTTTTTAAAAAGGAGCTCAGTCATGATTAATGTTATTAGTTACACCTGTGTTGAAAGTTAGTCCTATCCACAATAGATGTTTTCCACTGCACATTTTGGCTTTTGAAGAAGGTAAAACACAGGTGTTACTGATAACATAAATTATATCTCTGTTCTTTGCAGCTGCCTCAGGAGGCTGTTCGAGTAATCATGCATGCACAATTCCAAAGCCTGAAACCAATACACCTCAATGGGATGTAGTCATGTTATTTTAATGAGATTGGCTACATCAGTGCATTTTATATTTAAAGGCATAGTTGTGTATTTTTGACATGAATCTGTATGTCATCCCCGTCATCAGTGTAGTACATCCACACTGACTCGGCTCACAGGATACTCCCAACAGTGTCCTGTGAGCTGAGTTCTGGTCCGGGTTTGGTCGAAATGAAAGTAGTTTGACAAGCTTTGCAGGGTCACGTAAATAAAATGTTTTTTTTCTCAAAACAGCATGTGTTCAAAAGCGTGATTTATTTGCATCACAAACCAATGTCCACAAAAAGTCACAAATCGTAATCACTTGGCCCTACTTTTTCTCTGCGCACTACCGCAAGATGACAGCTAGGCTAACTGTTTCACTGCTGAAAAAAGTTGTTGACTAGTGTGCAGCAGTCAGCAGCATGACAGCGCACTGATAGTAAATGAGA
>JAPSES010000228.1:5703449-5713937 GCA_029822895.1 Maxillicosta whitleyi
CTGCTGAAAAAAGTTGTTGACTAGTGCGCAGCAGTCAGCAGCATGACAGCGCACTGATAGGAAATGAGAGAACGTAGGGCCAAGTGTGAATTTTTAGCGGACATTGGTTTGTGATGCAAATAAATCCCTCTTATGAACACATGCTGTTTTGGAAAGAAAAACATTTTATTTTAGTGACCCCTCAAACTTGCTGGACTACTTTCAGTTTCAACCAGAACTGGGCTCACAGGACACTGTCGGGGGTAAGTCAGTGTGGATGTACTACACTGACGACTGGGATGCCAAACGGATTCATATCAAAAATGTCAAACTATCCCTGTAACACGTCAAAATGCTGACTGTAAAAAAAAAAAAAAAAAAGGGCCTATGAGAAGATATTCAGTTCACAGAGTTATGTTTAAATAAATAGTCAACAAACAAGTGCGCTGCTTTACTGAAACATTACAAGGATTTTGTCAAAGAGTTTGATTGCTGATAATTAACATTACTTCATTCTGTAAAATAGAGGCTTTGAAGGCATTCAAATAAGCCAGTCAGTCCTTCAAATACGTTAGCAGTGAAGAATTTATTTATTTTTTTTTTTAAATGTGAAGTAGAAAATCCCCAACAGTATGAAACATGTTTTAACATTTTCAAAGCAACACTGTGATCATGTAACGTGAAGTGAGATGTCCAAAGGTCTGTTCCTTTCTTATTTATTCCATTTAGGGACATTTAAGGTACTCATATTCAAGCATTATCCAAGTGACACCAATAAAGAGCATCTATTGATTAAGTCTTAGGGTTGACATTGAACAAATGACTATGATGTTCAAAAAGTTGCAGTGGTTATTTTTCAAGCATTTTTAAATGGTTCAAGTTTTAGATGCTAAAACACAAGACTTGAGCTGTCCCTTTCTCTTCCATAACTTCTCCAAGAGTGGTAATTACAATTTAAAGGCTCAGGAGTCCTGGAAACTGAAGTGCAGGAGAAAGGACAACATTGTTTGAACTACACTCAAAAATGAGAGGAAAAGCAGTTCTCACTGCCAACGGCTGTAAGTTTGGCAATTACACCAGACTCTGAGTGAAGAGCAACAGAGCTTACTCATGTTCTCCATCCATGGTTTTCTCATTACCATAAATTGCTCACAAGTAATCCATCCTGCCGTTTGCTCTTATGGGATTAGCTGTTAATGTGTGGACAGCAGGGTTCTCACACATTATATAGATCCATGTGAGACAGGTCTTAGATTTCAACAACAGAGGAGGCAATTAGATTAGCCTGGAATTAGCACACGCAACACAGAGGATGATCCACTAATAGTCAGTGCTTTAGTCACCGTGAGTTGGTGAGAGGGGATTTCTCATAACCCACCTGCCAGATGATCATAAAGAGATAGACGCCCATCACTCGCTGCAGGGAAGACTTAGGGTCAAGCCAGCGCACGTATGTCCAGCTGGCTGGGGTGAACTGCAGAACTGCTCGTTTGATCTTCCCTGTGGTGGTGTGGATGTCCCTGGATGGAAGTACAAGAGAAGGATTACAAAGAGAGATAGATTTACAGCAAGTATTACGTTAGCGCTACAGATAGTGTCAGATGAAGGAAATGCCATTCCATTAAATCATTCAGATCCAGTTTGATGAGTCTTAACTTGTTCAATGGTATTTCACAGAAACAACAGGAACATTTCCCCATGTAGAATGGACCAATCTATTCCTAACTGCAGTACCATTTATTTTACTAATACAAACTCAAATACATCCAAACTCTTACATGTGTGGCATGAAACAGCCGTTACAAATAGACCGGCACATTTTGGCTTGTGTCATTTATTAGCATCACTATCAGGATGTCAAAACAATACAGAAGGGAAATAGAGAAAAACCACTAACTACCTTGTATTTTTTGCGTTTCATGCTTATGCTAAACACTCTTAGAATTATTTTTTCATGATTTTCCTGATGAAGGCCACAAGGCTAAGGTGTTAACATTAAAGTTGTTCTACACACTACAAGTGTTGCAAGATTTATTTCAGTTTTCCCTTCTCAGTGCATTTGGAAATGAGTTAAGTTATTACAGTACAGTAATTTTGTTAAGTCTGACAAACCACGTACTGTAATTTTGTCATCAAATTACACTTAATAAGCACAACATAAGACTAACAAAAATGCCACGAGTAGGAGTAATGCCATTAATGCATGCACCAGGCATGCAATAAAACCCCACTTTCCTTTTTTAACATTATAAATGGCAATGAAAAGTCTACAGCTAGAACCTCTATATATTTGTGAATGCAATGCAAGAATCAACACAAAAATGTATTGATGTCTGATTTTCACTCTAGGTCGTACTTAATACTGGCCCAGTGGTAGGTCCTCATCTCCAAAAAGCGGCAGACAGTCATGCCAAGCCAGATGCCACCTCCATTACATAGCAGAATGTCCAGAATCACTTGGTCCCACCAGCACTCAGCAAAATTAGGCAGCAGATGCATGAAGAAAAGCTATGGGAGGGGGAAGACGGGGAGGAAGTGAGAGTCTAAACCACACCTTAAAAACCATGAGCTTCAGCTTAAATAATTCAATGTATAAGTAGTTTAGAAAGACCAAAGATGGCCAGAACCCAGAACATTCCATATAATCACTTTGTTAAAGATCTTTGTTATGCAGAGATAGAAGGAGAGATTTGCATGCAAACAGAATGTGATAGGCCCATGAAGTGGTGCTATACCTCTGTGAGCTCCCAGGTAATACTGATGGTCCAGCAGAGGCCATAGCTTCGAATAAGCAGAGCTTTCATACCCCAGCCCCAGAAATGGCTAAATGCAAAAATGTCAAAATGGCTGAGGATCCTCTCCCAGGTGATAACATGGCAGTTCACAGCATATTCCTGCAGAGAGCACAGTGGGTAACCTCATTTCACTGATTGATAGTGAAATGCAGTGAACACAAATGATGCATGTAATCCGGTCTGAAAACCATCACTCACCATTATGTCTGCCTCTCTCTTGGCATACCGCAGGTTTGGATCCAACCAATACATGAGCTGCTTTACCTGCTGCCAGTTGAGGAAGATGATGAAAACCAGAAACAGGAAGTAGAGGACACTCAGACCTTAAAGGCAGAAGAATGTAACACAAAGCATCACTTCACCATTTCAACAAGCATTCACAAAGTATATAATAAATTCTGTCAAGTGTTAGATGTTGAAAGGTTTGAGTTGCAGGAGACTGGTCATATTGTAATTATAATTTTCTCTGAATTTGGTTCTTATTTAGAAAAACACTTTAAAACCTTTAGTGATACTCACCGAAAACTATACGCCATATTGCTGGATGTGGTCTGGTGAATGGACCTAGAGTGAGGCACATAAACGAGAGAAATGACTATAAAAGGTCGAGTAAACAGAAATTACCCCTTGAATTTTAATAACATGCATCAAAGGATATAGATATTAATTGTCCATATATTTTCATGAAATACTGATTACTCATAATTCTAGAAAACATTGCAAAGTACAAATATTTATAAACCCATATGACTGATTGTTCTGACCCTGATGACCCTTAAATTTATCCAACAACATTTAAGTAGTGGATCTGATGATATCTGCTACTTACACTTCTCTAATACCATAAATTTAATAGAGGTTTCTTACGTTTTTCATTTCATCCATTAGTCTATTATTTGTTCCAAAAGAGCTGTTTGAGAACAAACTTTCAAGCAACTATTAAAACTGCCTATGCAAACACATACTGGTTTCTATTTGCTTTTTGCTTACCATTGGGAAATGCCAAAACACTGATGACAAGGAAAAATGAGATGACCAAGATGAGCCCCACCCAGAGATTACTGTCAGGATTTCCATCATCTCTACAGACATAGTACAAAGAAATAAGCAAATATTATAAGTAATATTGTGGAGTGTACAACCCAACAGTCACATTTAATTGCAGCGTTAATGATCTGTTTTACGATAACACCTACAATTATGTAGAATTGCCTCACATAGCCTAAACATTGGCAAATATATCCGTTAGACCTGGAAGAATGTGTATTTGTAAAATGATGACTCTTTGGTTTAAGTACATTGTTAAAGCCAATACATGCACAAGGAAGTGTTTCATCGCAAAATACACGTTTGTAAGTCAATACCTAAATTGACGGGCTAAAGTGGACATTTAATAAGACTAAAGGATTAAACTATCATTAAAGAGAACGTAATCCCATTGCCGTCGTGTGGGTGTTAAGATACTTAAGTGAGAAAAGCCCCTGAGGACGGCTAAAGGCTAGCTAACCTCTGTGTGTACCTGGCATATCGAGCATCTCTCCTGTTAGCTCCTGTTAGCTAGCCCGGCTAACCCACCAGGCTAACGCTAGCGATGACCGACTTACCTTGTGAAGGCGAAATACATCAAACTGAGCACGGTGCATGTCAGCAGGGTTATCGTGTGTGGCCTGTAGAAGAACTCTATCGTAATATCTTCAACCTGCTGCTCGTTTATCATTCGGAAATGCATCCTGTAATTCACATCATCCTTGCTCAGAGTATGGGATCCGCTATACACGGACGCCATAGCTTGACGCAGCCAGGGGAGGCAGCAGCTCCTCACAGCAGCATGGAAACAGGTCCACGGCCGGCGGCTACCAAGTGTCACAACACACCCAAAAAGAGTTAAAGAAAGAGTTAAAGGTACATGGCTAGGTCAGATGGCAGGGAGAAGCCGTGGCCGCAAAGCAAGGAGTGTACGGTTAAAGGAAAACAGAACTGAAACACGAGTTGCTTTGCTTTATTTTGATTGGTTTAAATGTTTTTAGGGAGTGTCCCAAGGCGGAAGACTTCACCTTCATCATGTGTTGCTTATTTCAAGCGTGACCTCCACTGCAAGGTCTTATAACCATAAATAAACATAAGATGGCTTCTAAAGTGTCCGGATTAGATATCCACATCATTAATTTATTTATCTGATAATAAAGTAGCATACAAGTACTTTTAGTTGCAAGGCCAATTCATTCATCTGACTGTCAAACCAATGTTTCCTGGAATACTTCCATTACCAAAAATTACTTTTACTCTATATAGTGTGTGTTTATCTCCCTCATGTGGTCGTTGTTGACTTTACATCATGGGTGTCAAGCTCATTTTAGTTCAGAGCCTATGTATAAATAATCTTATTTTACAAGTTTTGTCTCTTTACTACTTACTTAAGACACGTTTAACAATAAATCTTGAAAAACTTGGTACTCCTCTGTGAAAAATGATCAAACATCTGCTGAGAAATTAAGTACAGTTTTATGTAAAGCAGGGGTGTCAAACATATGGCCCACCAAAGTGCAAAAATTACTCTGAAGACATAAACAATCAAGGGTGTCCAAATTATTTTACTTCAGAGGTCACATACAGCCAAGTGCTATCTCAAGTGGGTTGAACTAGTAAAACACTATAAATCTAATCTATAAATAATGACAATTCTAAAAATTTCTCCTGGTTTTAGTGTAACAAAGTAAAATTACATGAAAATATGTAAAATATGAAACTGTCCTCTAAAAAAATCCCCTGAATAATCTGTAAAAATATGAACAACCTGTAATTTCTTGAGAGAAGCAAGTGCAATTTTAAGGTAATTGGGTATTTTTTCTATGTTTGATTTACTGATTATCTAGATGTTCCTGAAAATGTTAAGTTTGTAATATTAAAACAGAAAACTGAAGTAAAAGTGAGTCTGATCAAAATATACTATTAACTGGACATTAAAACAAGCTTCGAAACAGAGGTGCCCAACCCTGGTCATCAAGAATTATTATCCTGCTTGTTTTAGATGTATTCCTCTTCCAACACACCTGACAGTCGTTATCAGGCTTTTGCGGAGCTTTATGATAGGCTTATCATTTGAATCATGTGTATTGGAAGAGGTATACATACAAATCATGAAGGATAGTGGCTCTCCAGGACCAGGGTTGTTCTATAACTACCATCATTTGTTAAACTACATCAGTTTTATTGGTGAATCATTGCTGCAGAAGATGACAGCGTTTCCACGTTCACCAGAGGCAGTGAATGCCCAAATGGATCAACATCTGATGAAAGTGAAAAGCTGACAAACTGCATTTTACCTTATTTATTTACATGTATTGACAGGATTAATGTTTCAAAAGTTACAAAACATTTTAGCTCAGTAGATGCTTTTGGTCAATAGTGAATGTTTAGGTCTTTAAGGATTACAAAAATGGCTGCAGAACAATTAATTTTGGTAGAAAATGATTTATCCATTCCTAAAGTAGGTTTCTAATAGGTTTCCACCAAAACCACTGTTCTTCTTAATGAATTGTATAAGTTACAAAACAAAAGTGTCATTAAATAAAGGTTGGAGTCAGCCGTTTGATTTAATTCAGCTTCTAACATTTCAATAAGTGATTACTTGCTGCTTCCAATCTATTTGCAGGACCCATCTCCGCAATTGTATTCTCACGTTATCCCTCCTGACATGAAGCTTATTAGTCACAGTTCCATGGGTTTGCCTCAGGACACAGACTCCCCACATGGTCAAATATCTGCAGATGTTCACGATCTGAACCCTTTTTAAGTCCAACATCATGTCATTACCATCTCAGCAAAACATATTACACAAACTATATTATACCAATTACCCATCATGCAGTACTCTGTACAACTTATGTTAGTCTTATTTAATTCAAAGGCATTTAATTGACTGAATGTAATTGATACTATGAGTTTTATTTAACAAAGTTACTTTAGCCCTGAGCTACTTGTCATTTTTAATGCAGAAATTGAGTTGATAAAGTCAAATGATTTAAGGCAATGAATTATATCAAATGATTTGCTGAAATAACTCATTAGGTTTTATAGTGAACAGATAAGGATGACGATGAAGGTGGATAAGACATCAGCAAAACCAGATCCGCAAAGCAACAGAGTGATAAGATCAGTATCTTACTTTTACTCTATCCAAATTTCCCTTCATTTGTATCAATTCAGATAATTTCAGCATGGAAACAAATTGTAAAATAAATTATTTAATGCATAAATAGGGGCATCATCTTAAAGAATTACACATTTAGACAAAATTAAACAAGAATACATGAAATTAAACTTGTTTTATTCATAGATAGCCACATAAAAATACAATACATTTATCATCAAACAAATCTATCCATCTATCATTTACTTTTTTAAGAACAAAAATATGACAAATTGTTTTATAATGCTTTTCAGTTGTTCTTTCAACAGCCTTATGTAGCTACTTAGAAGCTGACGGCACATCTTTGTCAATTTTACACATTTTATAATTCGTTCATTTTCTGAACCTGCTTTATCCTCACTAGGGTCACGGCGGTCACTTGGAGCCTATCCCAGGTACTTATGGGTGTTCATCCTGGACATCTTGCCAGTTCACCACAGGGCTGATATACATAGACAAACCATTACTCTCACATTCTCACTTATGGACAATTTAGATTAACTGATTTACCTATCAATGCTTTGGATGGTGGGAGCAAGTAAAGTAAAGTAAATAATGATGATAATAACAGACAAAAATAAAAACTCATATATATAACTCATATATTACCACACTGCAGTGATAGAGAAGTGTACGAAAAGGGAAGATTAGATGAAAAAAATGGAAGTTGAAAAAATAAAACATTTCTGTTAAAAAAATAAAAAAAAAAGCTCTGAGTTAATAATGACAAAAGTAGAACCAAAAATATTAGGGTATGTAGAAAATAAAACTAAAATATTTACAAAACAAGGTTAGAACTTTTAATGTTACAGTTATATCATGTCAACTAAATAACGTTCTTTTCTTATGTTAAGATTATGTTTTACAGCAATTAAAATAACACTTTAAATGCTGCACAAACTGGAAACATACTCATTTTTCAGATATTGCAATATATATTGCATTGATCAGATATTGGAACAATATAACTTTTGTGTCAAAGTCAAAGTTTTCAGCTTCAATTATTGACAAAAACAAACATGATGTTTTATTTTATTTAATATGGATATGTTTAATCTCTTTATACAAGCAGGTAAATGTACAAAAACTGTATTATGTTTCCATTTGTTTGCATTCAAGTACACATCTGCTTATTTTTACTCTAGCTTTGAATTCAGTCCGCTTGTTTCAACAGTATCACAGGCTGCAGAAAAAAAGAATGATCATTATTTGGAGATCATTTGCTTCTCTCAAATACAGTTTTTGATTGTGTGAAGAAATTGACTTACTAGAGTGTTGAAGTGTTCTCTGCACACAGCTTTACTCAACCAGTAGATCAAGATGATGGCTATTAAGTCCTCCAAAACCAGCAAAGTCATGATCAATCCATTGATTCCTTGATGCAGCTGTGAAGAAAGTGGATGAGCGATGAAGTTATACATATTGTTTCTAAATTTCTGACAGTAAATAGAACTTTACTCAAGAGTAGTTCACGTTTACATTTGATTCATCCTCCGGCAAATGAAGAAACCAACGTAACGCAAGAGAAAAAGCCACGATGGACCAGAAGAAGCTGATGATGTTCAGAGAGAATGAGAGCTTTGTCTAGAGCAAAAAAAATAAAAAAAATAAAAATGCATTTACTTTATTTTAAACATTATCATGAACAAAGAAAGGAAGTGAGTCAAACATACAAAACATACAAAAGATGTATTTTGAACAGAATGCAATTTTTGCTTTTATATTATGTTAAATTTACAACAATGTCAGAATAATAACACAATTAGTTATTCATTCAACTCGTGCACCTGCACAGTCAATCTTCTGTTTTTTTTATTTTTTTTTATTTTATTTTTTTAAATAAACAATAAAATAGCTTTTTTCTGTCTTTAATAAAATTTCTTACCACATGCATGTTTGGACATTGTCCTGCAGCGTAGGACAGCATACCGCACACCACAAACTACAACGCCATGACATGAATATTACAGAAATATTAAAAACTTAAATCAAAGGGAAAAATATACATAACTTCTCTAAGACACTTATTTATAGTAGTTTTTTATAAGTGGTGTATAAACATAAATTTGATGCATTTATTCAGGTTTATTTACCACAACACTGGGTAGGGTGTACATCCTGAAGTCTGTTGCAAAAACCAGACCAAGGGTAAAAAGGAACACACCAGTGATGGCCTGAGCTGCCTTTTAACAAAGAGAAAACACAAATAAGAAACACAATCTAGAGAAATAAAACTCTTTACATGCATGCCACCACTGCTTTATGGCTCTACAGTATAAATGTAATAAACGCATCAACTTACCCCAAGAGGTTTAGGCTTCCCTTTGTTGGCGAAGACCTTGTAGGAATCCTTGAACACACAGTAGAATTTCTCTGGCATTAGTTGACCTTGTCGAACATCTCTGAGGTTCCCAATGGGAACTGTGATGACCATTGATTCATCGCACACAAATGTGTTCTTCATCTTCTAAAGAAAAAAGGTCACAATAAATAATATTAGAGCTGTTAAATTTAATGGTGTTATTGAATGTTATGAATTTACCCCCTTACCTTGTTCTTTTCATGTAACTCAGACCTGAAATTTTCTGCTTTGCCAAATGATGGTAATAAGGAAATGATCTGCTATGAACAGGGTTTGTCTATACGCTCTGTCACTCACCCTCTCTCTCATACGCACTCACAAACAAACCCACAGTGTGCCCATGTTGATTTTACAAACACTTGTTTTTATATATATCTATATATGTAGAGAGACACAGATAGATAGATATACTAGTTTGACAGAAGACGTGTTTTTATTCAATATGATATATTTTAAGTATATATATTTTAAATAAAATGTAAGACAATGTGACCATTTCAAAGGTGATAGGAAATAGTTGTGAGACCCTCATGAGCATGAGGAAGTCAAAATGTGGCCACACACTTCAACAGAATTCACAGGGAAGTGACACTGTTGTTGAGACAGAAAACACAGTATGAAATAGATGGTTCTCAAGCCGGTTGTGGTAAGAATACTAACCTTAATTAAAAGAAAAAAAAAAATATATATATATATATATGTGTGTGTATTATATGTATATGATATAAATTCATAACCAGTCTGTTCATATATTTATATATTTTGCTGATTTTTTCTGTTGTAACTTAAATTCTAGGCTATCATCCGTGTCATGTTGTTTTGCAGTTTTGTGAGCTATGTATAAAATTACATTAAGAAAACACAAGTTCAATTATGATTGGCTGAATTTGTCAGACATATTTATGCTTGAGTTTGCATATTTAAAATTTCTTTGTCATCTTTGTTTATTATATATTTGCAAAATTAGCTCTGACTGTATTTAAAAGACAAATGAAAGACTAATATGTGTGTATATATATATATATATATATATGTGTGTGTGTGTGTGTGTGTGTGTGTGTGTGTGTATATATATATATATATATATGTGTGTGTGTGTGTGTGTGTGTGTGTGTGTGTGTGTGAGTGTGTGAGTGTGTGAGTGTGTGTGTGAGTGTGTGAGT
>JAPSES010000228.1:5714037-5730946 GCA_029822895.1 Maxillicosta whitleyi
AATTAATTAAAAATATATGCATACAAAACACTGAAATTTGAACAAACATTAAGATGAAAATAAATAAATTAAAAATAATGCAAGGGCTTATATACACAAAACTAAAAAAAATATATAAAGAAGAGAAAATGTGTGTGTGTGTGTGTGTGTGTGTGTGCGTGTGTGTGTGTGTGTGTGTGTGTGTGTGTGCATGTATAGTATCCCAAACAGAAAATATAGCATTGACATCAGCAGCATAGATGTCATGAGTTACATCAGTTTTACGAAACTAAAGTCATACAAGTGAAATTGGGTTCTGCCCCATGGGACCTTATTTCAGAAAATAAATAAATAAATAAAACTGCATTCAGGTCAATAATGAAGCATAAGGTTTTGCTCCTGTTTATACTATATCATCATTTGTAGATATGATGTTTGTCAAATTACAGGATAATATTACAAGTCAAGAAAGTTGCAGTTTGCGGTAAAACTTGTGAAAACTCGTACATAGAATGAATGCACACGTGTAATGTCAATACCTGTGTCTTTCCTTGTTCTGTTCAGAGCTGCTGAAAATGTCTGTGCAGCTTCAACATGACCTGAATATAGTGATTTTCACCTCTTTTAATATGTTTTCACCTTGCACTGGAAGAAGACTAAGGTAAAATGTTGCAAGGCTGCAGCTTCTTTCATGTTGGTGACGTCTTTCATGAGCAATGAACAATTCTGTCCCTTCAGTTGTTAAACACAAAATTAGATGTCTTTTTTTTTTTTTTAACTATATTCACCACAAATTACATTTCTCTTTGGTTCGTATGTGCAAGTGGTAACCAAAATCAAATGAGATCAGACGATTTTTTTAAAGCTCTTTATGAACAGGATAAAAGTAGATGAAGAAGTGATCCTTTTTTCTTTTCTTTTTTTTTTTTTTTTATACCATAATTTTGAAGCATCATTTCCATTTCAGGCATTGTCATGAGTCAGAACAGGGTAAAACTGGGAAGAGTGAGGTGAGCCAAAGCTAATCTTATAACAGATAATTTTATTAAAAAGAAAGAGGCTACAGAACTCTAGTCTGACAGATGTCAAATATTTAGACCTACTATCTTGATAATGGAGCAATAAGGACTATTATTACAGAATATAATGAGATTAGAATTACATGGGGATGCTTTTCAGAGGCTTTTTCAGTGGTTTTATAAGATAAAACAATCCAACATTTGCTTTATTTTCAAACAATAGCAATCATTATTATTATTTTTGTTTTGTTTTTGCAATGTTCTTGTGATTTTTAACAATTACTTTGTGTTTACAATGAAAATAACAGACAAAGTTTAGGGTTTGACCTTGTCCGCCTCACATACAGTATGGATGTGATACACTGAAACTAGGCTGATATGAGGAATAGTCACACGCTGTATCAGTAATAGTAGTAATAGTAATAGTTTTACATAATTAAATAGTTCACAAGTATCTACTTAGATTAATCTTTTTTTTTTTTTGTTAAAAAGCCTGGCGTTTCCATGTACAGTCATGATCTATTGGTCCCATTTTAGCAGCTCTGATTATTTATATTCAACATGCAGTTATAAAGCTTCATAGATCTTACTGATACATACAAAAAAACACAACAACAACCGCACACTAAATTATTGATTGTTTAGAAATGTCACATCAAATCATCCCATGTGTACTCATCAAATTCGGAAAAAAAAAAAAGAAAGCTGAACTTGGGCAGAGGCTCGTTAACATGAAGGGAGGTAGGGGAAAAAAAGACCCTGGCTCCAAATCAGTTTTAAAGAAGACTCTGTTTTGATTTGACCTTCTTCTTCTCTGCATCACAATAAAAACTCAAAGCACACCTGAGCCCATTCAAGGGCAGACAGCACTCTGTTAAAAAAAAAAAAAAAAATACCCGAAATCTCTTCTGCCGTTTCCTTGAAGTCTGATGTTTGACAAGAAGATAGCACACATTTAATATTATCTTGCTTTTAAAAAGGAGGGGGAGAGGGCAGGTAAACAGCGCGCTCGGCTCTGCAGGCTGCCTCTTACTGTATGAAGCTGCGTGACTCACCCTTAGCAAAGCAAACTGGCACCAATCAATGAGCTTAAGGACTAATAAACAGAGCGTGTCAGATGAGAATAGGATCATTTCCTCCTTCACCTCTGCATATACCTCATAAGTATAACACAAACGCAACTCTGATGATTCATTGGTGGATTTCAAGGAGATCATTTTTAGCTATTTCACCTTAGATACTGAAATCCTTCTGTACGTTCAGTCCAAATTTGATTGATATAATGAAATACCCTGTCAGTGTTAACCATATGTTTATTTCAGCCAGTATCTGGAGCCATCACATATCAGGTATACAGCCTGCTTTATGTGCACTTGATCAACAAAGCAACACTGCCACCTGTTGTTCAACTAATGTTCTACCAGTGTCCACATTAAGGATTGGCAGGCATCAAATGTAAATAATACAAAACTGTAATACCTTTAGTCACACACTGTAAAAGATGGCCATGTTGCACATTTTATAATGACTACCTGATCCCCTATAAATCCACTGATTAACATTTTTATCACGGATAATCTTTATCTTGGTGTCACCATGAAAGGTGAGTCTCGGGGAGTCAACTGAATCTCAATGTGTGGCGGCACAAGCACTTTCATTCTTTTCCTTTTTTTCCCCCCCAGGCCGCGTGTGTGCAGTCAGCGGGAGGTCAGTCCGAATGTAGCTCCGGTCCCAACGTGTATGATATGCAAACATCACACATTTAGAGTATGAGCATGAATAATAGAGCGGGAAATCTACAAACGATGGAGACCCACTCTAGCTTCTGCATTATACATTTATATGAGACAACTTCACACTCATGTCTGCTCTGCCTAACACCTTACACGGTTAAAGCATATGCATGTCCTTTACGCCCCAAACTTGCCCAGGTGAACCAAATAGGAGCAAAGTGTAATAGAAAACAAAAAAGAAACGGAGAAAGATGAAATGATGAGGTGAGAAAGTGAGGAAAGGAAAGGAAAGTCGAGCTCCCCAGGAATTATTGAGGAGCGTCTGTCGGTTTGCGCCTGCATCCTAAATAATGGATGAGATCCTCCAATGAGATAAAACCAAAATTCCATGCCGTTACAAGGACATAGACCGCCGTGAATACTAACTACTCCTGTGCGCTTTCATTTCGTTTACTGTGTGATCATGCGGGGCCCTCCTTGCCATCCGACTGCCAGGCACTCATAGACTTGTGTGTGTGTCATCACCTGCCTGATATAAGGGATCTCCTGCACTCTAATGAGCAGGCTGGTGCTCATGCTGTCACATAATAAAAAGATGCTTTCATTCTTCTTGCTTCACTATTCTCCGATGCTCTATACTGTTCTCATATTCTCTCCTTGATAACCCACGTCCTGTTTACTTATTTATAGAGCATGTATAAGCAATACGTGGAGATCTGCCAGGCATATCAATTCATGCCAGTGAGGGTTGTTGTTGTTGGATGGCCCTCCTGGTCATCTGCTGACGTTAAACTATCTGCTTCTGTAACTTCAG
This sequence comes from Maxillicosta whitleyi, assembly GCA_029822895.1. Taxonomy (NCBI): domain Eukaryota; kingdom Metazoa; phylum Chordata; class Actinopteri; order Perciformes; family Neosebastidae; genus Maxillicosta; species Maxillicosta whitleyi. The sequence goes on from JAPSES010000228.1 coordinate 5,717,583, forward strand.
CTTGGTAGAACGTCCACGTATTCTGCAGCTCCGAACATTTATGCGAAAGTAGCTGATTAGAAGCGTTAGTCTAGACCGGCAGCTCTGTGAAACTAAGGTGAAGAAAGAGAAGGAGAAGGAGAAGGAGAAGGAGAAGGAGAAGGAGAAGGAGAAGGAGGAGGAGGAGGAGGAGGAGAAGGAGAAGAATAATAAGAAGAAGAACTTCATTAATCCCAAAACTGGGAAAATGACATTCCAGCAGACACTTGGACAAGTCAAATAAAAGGGCTAACATTATTAAATTAAATATAGGAAAAGAGTAATCACGACATTATTAGTTTGGGCTCTGCTTCAATGCGAGGCAAATCTCAGCAGATGTGAGAACAATAAAGTGATGAGAGTTGCTTTATTTTAACTCTCTGGTCAGACATAAACACTACCGCCTACATATGATTTATTCTATACCTGCCCTCATCATATGAACCATAACACAAATCAATAAATGAGTGGTCTCCTGCTAGAAAGCTTCAGTCTAATGAGATGTATTCCATTAGAAAAAACATCCATCCATCCATCCATTTTCTGAACCACTTGTACACCCCAGACCTGTTGCCAGTTTGAGAAAAACATGCACAAATGAATTTTTTTTTATGTATAAAGAATGTTTCTGTTAGCAACTGACCTAAAAGCCACGAGAATACAGTGGGTTGTTTTTATTTAACAACAACAACAAAAAAAAATTAACAGAAGCTAAAAATTGGTTCAGGGCCCATAAAGAAGGTCTGAACTCAGACCAGCACAAAATAATGAAAGAAACCAAGTGATCAAATACAAAGTGACGTAACAGAACTCTATCAAATAAATAACAGGACAGTTAGTGTTAAAAAAACAATATTAATTAGACCTAAAGAAGGAACAAAAGGTAGACAAAACATAAATCAACTTAAAGTGATACTCCGGAATTTTTGACATTGGGCCTCATTTCCGAGTCAGCCCGAGTGTAGGAAATGTGTAGAGGATTTTATTTTTTTTTTTTATATTCCACGCAGTCTTGGTAAAATCAGAGTTGCCTGATGCTAGGCTAGCAAAAGTGAACATACCTCAGCTCGCCGACCACTAAAACAGCCATACCCAGTGCAAAACAAACACCCAAAGCAGATCAGTTATTGTGCCAGGCTGTCCATGTAAATATCTGTGTTGATAGAATGATTACTGAAGTAAACCAAGCATGCATTTCTTTGATCACCAACAGCAGTTTGTACTTCCTGCTTGAAAGCAGCCTCAACTTTAAACTGAGATTTTATGAACATCAGCATGATTAGTAAATTAAAAAAGGGAAAATACATAATTTTCACAGAAAAAAAAATAAATACAGAGAATCACTTGTAAGACCCAGTGCTATTTTTGTTGTATTTCCCAAATGATTTTTCTCCAGATTGAACTTCTCTTGAGTGATTTATCACCATTTGTTTGAATATTATCCTCTGTATTTTGCTTTTTTTTTTGTTTAAATCATGTATTTTACTGTATTTAATTGACTGATAATGTACATGTTTATAAAAGCTTAAATTAAAGTTGAAGGTTATTGTATTAAAAACAGAGAAAACTAATGAAAAAGTGACTTTATATCATTAAATGGACATAAACTCGTTGTTTCCATCCACTGTCATTGATCCAACTCCATGGGTTTTACTGGTGAATCAATGTTGTAGAAGATGACGTGTTTCCATGGTAACTACGAAGCCTTTGAACGTCCAAATGGCTTATATCTGATGACCATGAAAATATGACAAACTGTATTTTACATTAATTACTTACATGAATAGATATGATTAGTGGTCCAACAGTTATTTTAGATTAGATTAGATCTTTATTGTCCCATAGGGATATTTGTTTTCACATCAGTCAAATTAACTATTTATATTGGTAAACGGGTCTTTATGGGTTAAATAACTGAGTTTTCATTGTTCGTAGTTTGACATTTTCCTTCTTTTTCACAAGACAATTTGGTTACATTGAAGTATCAGGCTTAGTTTTTGCAATTATTACTTTATTTTAAAAGTAAAAATGCAGCTACAGGTGTTACTTTATTATGACAAGTTGTGAATTTTTTGGATATAAATACAAAAAAAACCGACTCGGCACAGAGTGGTTTGTGGATGCAGAACCGTTTGTGTCGGACCATGAGCGTGTGTCGGGTCTGACTGGTGTATCCTCCACTGCATCTGTCTGTGCAGGACAGTGTGTTAGTGATAGCTCAGCATCACTCATCCTGTCAGTCATCCTATGAAAACATCACAGCCAATAACACTGGTATGATAACACCGCAACGACTGCATGACCCCAACCACGACCCATCGTCATCGTCATCATCATCACTATATCCACATACAAACATAGTTCAACAACTCCTCAAGGTTGTGCCGCTCCCTTTGTTCTGAGACTCAATGTTTTATTATTCTTCTCTCATTTCTTTCTTTGCAATGATATGGGAAACAAAGTCAGCAGGAGGGCATTGTGGGAACGAGGTAAGCGGGGACCATATCACCAGTTTTATGCAAATAGACTGGGGAACCAAGACAACACAGGCTGACAGGCAGGTGCATTATAGGCCGGCGAAAACTGCAATAGCATGGTTGAACAAGCAGATCGGAGTATTGCGCAAGTTAATTTTTTGACAAGTGATTGGTTTCAACGCTATCTCCAAAAACTGAGAAACGTATTTCTAAAGCGTGCAGAGGGAGAATGACAAGGAATTGCAGCAACTTTATGCTATTGTTCAGAACTCTAGAAATTAGTCTGTGCGGGTTTTTGTAGGTTCAGTGTCATAGGTATGCATATAAATAATATTCAGAATGATGTTTTCATTAGTGTATAATCACCTGAAAATAGAAGTAAGTGTGTTGTTACCTTAGAATGAACTTTTATCAGCTGCAGCAGCAGTAGATGCTTGGTGGCATGTTTTTCGAGTTAAAACCTGTGAAAAAAACAGACAAACAAAAAACCGACACCTACTACACCTATTGTTCTGTATATTTCCTGTACATCTTGTATCTGCAAGTGTTATATGCTATGTTTATGTCCTCTATTGTAAGCCGCTTTGGATAAAAGCGTTTGCTAAATGTAATGTAATGTATTATTCTCTTCTATTATGTCTAAAGATAAAAAATACAACTACAGCCATTAGTTTTAAGCCATTTGACACAGATCTGCAGTCCCTGGACATAACTCTTAAAGATCTACAACTCTTTTATGGTGACTTACAAATTAACTTTTTTCTACATTTCACCTTTACTACATGATTTATCACCATTAATCTGTCTTCTGCTGTCCATTCTGTTGGTTTGTTTTACATGTATCTTGTGCTGCTATGTATTCTGTTTGTATGCTGCCTCTTGGCCTGATTGGTATTGTAAATGAGAATCTGTTCTCAACCTGTTTAAATTTAAAAAATATATATATATAAAAAAAATTAATTAATGGTATTATTTTCTGCATTTTCAGCAGATATTTTTGTGCATTTTATATAATTTACTCACATACGTAAATTTTCATAAAAGCTAATAAAAAAATTGAGTTAAGCAAAATCATTGATTGAACACATAAACAAGTGTCTACAACCACTGTAATTTTCAAATGAATCATATATGATGATGATGACAAAAAAGCCAAAAACTTTGATTTTATTATTTTCCTTTTTTTTTTTTTTTTTAACTTTTAAGAAAATTTTGCCTGTATTATTTACCTGTACTGATAGGACTAGTGGACCTGGACTTTTTTTAAAACATTTTAGATCAGGACAAACTTTGTTTTTTAGGGCTGTTTAGGTCTGTGTTAAAAAACAACATAAAGTCACTGACAAAGGGGATAGTGTTAGTTTATATAATTTACATAACATCTAAACCTCTTAAAATGTAAGATGTGGGTCAGTCTATGAAACAAAAGACAAAAACTAAAATAAATCACGTATTGGAGAAAAATAGTATGAGCCCTCAACTTTAATGCCTCTGAACTTACATCACTGAAGCAAATGGACAAGATAGAACAGAAAACTGTTACAATAATTTTGCATGTACTGCTTTATAATGTAAACAACTCTGCTCTGCTCTGAAAAAAACTAGTAATGCATTAGAGGAGCAACAAAGAGGATCACACACAAGTAGAACAGCTACCTAAAGTCAAAATGGAATAAAAAAAAATCAAAAAATCAAAAGACTTATTTATGTATTTAACCACATCTAAACCTACTAACATCTGAAATAAGACTGTTGTAACAGGGGAAAAAAACAACACTTAGTGGAATAACTTGACATTAGTGTACAATATTATAACATTTATGTATCCATCAGTCACGTACTGCTGTGATGAACTTTGTGCCCTGTGGTTGGAGGTCCTCATCCTTCTGAAAAATTGAAGGAGACGTCACAGAGGATGGAGGTGTGGAGGAGCAGAGGAAGGATGACGGCTCGTTGTTGTTGTTGTTGTAGGAGTCCATGGAGATGCTTGGGTGCCCAGGTATGGTGAGGGTGCTCAGTCCTGTCACACTGTCACTGGAGGTGCACTGTGAAGACGTCTCTGAGCTTTCTGTTACTGTTACAACACAGAGAACAAGGATTACATCATGTGTATCCAGCATGTTGCCATGTTTATTTGCAACACGTAGGTGGGTCACAGGAAGTTTTGTGAAAGTTGCAAAATATATTTGCATTTGCATTTCACCAAGACAAGAAATAAGATATTATCAACTCTGCCTTCACACATTTATTTTGTGTTTTGTGTAATTCAGAAAAATATATGTAAAATTTGTACATATTAAACTTATTAAAAGAAAATAAAAAACAATAACAAAATCCAGCTCTGCCTTAATGTATTTATTCATGTATACATTAAGTTTTCAATAATGTGCATAAAAAAGCTGTTATTCATTAAATTATGTCTCTTCAAAATGACTAGTTCACCTACAGTAATATTATAAAGAGGTGCCAAAACAGCAGTAAAACTGGCCAAGAGAATTAGTTTATATTAAAAAAATTTGGTGTGTTGCAAAATAGGTCTAATTGATTTGCCATTAAAAAGTAGGTCCCTCCAGGACAAACCTATGCAGAACACCACTGAGTTTTTAACAGGATTTTGAAACGATGGCAACTCCTAGTGGTGGCACAACTACAATGCAACCCAATCCAACTCCAAGAAAAGACAAATACATGTAATTTAAAGGTAGATGTCTTTTCCATTTTCCACAAAGAAGCAGATGTTTGTGTTGTTTCAAGGGTCACAACATTAATCTAATTATAAATTACATGATCATAAATAATAAATAATAAACTACTCCTACTAGTAATAGAAATTCATTAGATAAATGAGCCCCAAATAAGATGGTGAATATCTTAAATATGGTGGTACAGAAAATAGTAAAACTAAATGGCTTTTTTTTTTCAATTAAAGCTAGATTTTTGGATGTTTCTGCATTGACACTCACTTGCAGTAACATTAATGACTTACTCATAGAGGGCTGACTGCCTGTGTCCTGCTCCAGCTCGTCTTCCTCTATGCAGTCGTAAGGCCATTGGGCGAAAGACGGCACAGTGGACATGGAGTAAGGGTGTTGGTGAGAGGGCGAGGAGTACAGGTGGAGGTTGAGGGAGCCCAGCAGGGATGAGGACGACTGGCTGCTGGAGGACGACGTGCTGCTGTTAGAGATGGTCGAATGAGGTCTCTTGATTGACATGGAGTATTCATAAGACGGCACGGCGATGGATGCACGACTCCTTGACTCTGTTTGCAGAGACAAGTACACAAAGCGGCGTCAGATCGTTTGAAGGATGTGAAGGAAGATCAGTGACGGAACTGAAAGAAAATTCCTGTGGCTGTTAATTGAGGAACATGAATCTTTTTTATGGCATCTATGGTGAACCATTAAAGAGATGTAACACAGATCAACACAGCTGCAATCTCACTTAAAATTCAGCATGTCTTAGATTACATCTGGGATGTTTATATAACATAACCCCATAAAAACATACCATCAAAGGTTATCATACCATACTTAAAAACACCAGTCAACAAGATAAGCCTGGATAACATTCTTTGGTTTCTGGTGAATGTAATGACGAAGAGGGTAGATTATTACATTTTTGCTGGACTTTTCTACTCGAAAATGAAACATTCTGGAAAAGTGACATTCAAAACTGAAATATATATATTGCACTGCACTGGAGTAATTATTGCTGGAGTTACTTCCATTCAAGTTAAGAACGTCAGGGGAAAATAAAAAGCCATTTTAAGCTTCAGACTAAACACGTTACAACAGACGGACACAGCACCTACAGTTGGACATACACTCTTATTTAAAGACTTTTCTGAAAATATGGGAAATATTGAACATTGAGATGTTAGTTTACTATTTGCAAAGAGAATGAACCAGTGATTGAATGTAATGCGAGGGTTTTGTGTCTTTCTCTGATGACCATCGTACCTGCAATCATTTCATGTAATCATGTAATTATTTCTCAATTTCTCAATTGTGCAGCTTCAGTTTTTTAAATTATGAAATGCTTTACATTATGAGACACAAATATTGTCAGATGAGGGGTTGAAGGAAGAATTAACATGAGCACAGGCTGAAATACTGCTCATTAACAGCTCACCTGACCCCTTCATGATATAGTCAATGGCTCTGTCACTGATGGCTGCGTCACTGGGTTTAATGTCCATAAAAGGTTTGCTTCCAATCCCCATGGACACCATCTCCTGCATGCGTAACTCTAAAAAACAAATCACAAAATGTATGCATTACATGGGAAAAGAACCTAAATGTCACATTAGATGGCAGTGGTGGAATGCAACTCTGTACTTCTACTCAAGTGCTCTAGATAAGTGACTTTATACTTGTACTATAAATACTAGTAAATATTGTACTTTCTGTGCTATAACATTTGTTTTTTCAATTTTAGTTTTTTTTTTTTTTTTTTTTCTTTAACTTGTGTTGTCCAGCATCATAACAGCAGAATGGTAGTCTGGCTGCCTTTTGGTGCTAAACAAATTTGCTTTGCCAAGGGAAACTTCATAGAGTATATGAGGTTCCCCTTTATGTTCTACTGCCTTAATTATCTGTTTAGTTGAACCACATTTCAATGCTGGACCTGACATGAAGAAACAAGGGGGAGAAGAAGAAAGGAGGAGAAGGAGGAGGAGGGGGGGCCCTCACAAAAGAATATAAACAGTATCAACAATAACAACCATAGTGATAATTATAATGGTAGCAATAACTAGAACCAGGACCAAGTAAACTGGACAAGAATTTTAGTTACTATTGAGATGAAGATTTTACACAATGAATAATATATTAATCTCTTACACTACAAGGCAAATCTATATCATAATACAGGAAGGTTTCAGTGTGTGTGTGTGTGTGTGTGTGTGTGTTTATCTGCACAGTTCTGAGAAATTGAGATGTTTTTAACTGGTATCTACAGTTGAGAAATTACAAGTACATAGGACCAATATATTGGGAGATATTAGTAATTTTGGAATACAATACCCTTACAATCATGTTGACAGGATGCGCAGTAACACGCTGCATAAGCGGAAATGAAGTTAAAAACAGGAACAATTACTAGCTTGAGTCACTAGATATGTGTATTAAAATGATCCGTGGTTCCCATGGGTCAATGTGCTAGTTTAAATATAAATATAACATTAAATATAAAACTGGTGGTTTCCAACATTTTTGGCTTTTTATAAAACTATATATAAATTAGGTCATACTAGGTAATGACAATAAACTGTATATAAACAAAGTAGTTTTCCTTTTGATTTAGCATCAAAATATAATTATATTTTGATGCTAAAATTTATGTACTTTCACTTATGAAAGATTTTCATGTTTGATGTTTAAGATAGTGGACTATTAAACATTATATGCACAGTGGTAGTACATGTCTGTGTAGAATATATAGGATGTATTTTACTTAACTATTGCTCGTGCTCTTGAATTTGTTTATAAGAATTGAACAGAAGTGACATTATTTTAATGCTATTACATAATAAAGGATCAGAATACTTCGTCCAGCACTGACAGTACAGATGGGAGTACGAGGTAAAGTCTGACACAGAAACACACCTCTGTTTCTGAGGGCTTGTCTCCACAGGATCTTCCCGATAATGGTGGTCCAAACAGCTTTGACTTCAGCAGAACTAGCCTGAAGTATAAACGTGTCCTGTGATTTCCTCCGACGGAACCAGATCTCAAAACGCAGTCCACTATCGCCCACATTCTCAGTCATACCTATTTCTGCTGTCTAAGATTAGAAAAAATAAATTAAATCCCATTACATTTAGCTCCCTGGAGATGATAAGATATTAACTAGGAAAAAAAAAAAATCCTCTTTAAACAATGAATTCTTACTTTGAAGGATTGTTTGTAGATGTAAATGTCATATCCTCCTTCTATCTTTTTGGTCTTGCTGAAGAGGATGAGGTCTTCAAACAAGAAGACGTGGCGGAGGTATTTCCTGCGTCCACACCAGACTATGAACTCATCCTGGCAGCGGAGTTGACCCTGCTCTTTAAGGTTCACCTGGAGAGGAAACAGCCATTCACATGCGTCAGCGAGAACAATACAATTCCTGGTGGGATCCTGATCTCACTGTATTGTATACATAACAAGATGACCTCCAACTTAAAAATAGCTTTAATGATCGGCTCCGCCTTCACACACTGTGTTATACTGTAATAAATCTAAGTAGTATTTGTCCTTCCATCACATTAAATACTCATCACAACCTGCTGCTTGTTCCTCTGCATACTCACATCACAGCCTCGAATGGCATCCATAGCCAACAGGTCGTTGCCATGGCGAAGCTGAAACTTGACCATCTCCTCTGCAGTGCGGAGGTCACTCAGCTCCTGCTCCTGGGACTGGCTGCACTCTTTGATCAGGTCTTTCAGCAGTAGGGCATATTTACTCATTCTCTGGATGGGCTTCAGTAAGTACGACGCCAGGTCCATCTTATCCCCGAGCTCCACCTGCTTGTTCTGGACAAACAGACAATTGTTATTATTATTATGAGTGGGTGTTAATGCTCTTCCACTGATTACTTCCTTGAATATGACATATTTAAGGAGTTACACATGCATAAACAAAACACTAAATGTCTAATATGACCGTGCCGAGGCAATAAATGCATTTTAATAGTTTTAAAAGACAGTGCTTTGGACTTCTTTGTTATTTTCTGAGACGATACAGTATGTCCCAGGCCAAAAAGCTCAAATTAACAAAAGAAAAGAATAGCAGCCAGCACTTCAATGAGTCACAAAAAAATCCCACAAAATGTTAATGTATAGAAAAGAATCTGGGGGTTGTCGAGGACAGGTAGAAATCATGAAGAACAAAACAGTCAAAAATCAGTCAATGCTAAAAAAAAATAAATAAATAAGTAGACCAAAGAAACAATTCTGAGGCACTCTAGAAAAATTCAAATTGCAGTGGTGTCACTGTTGACCCTAAAGGATTTTTTATTTTCCTTATTTACTTTTTTAATTAGAGTGTTTTTGGTTGTTGTGTTTTATTACTACTACTACTACTACTTATTATTATTATTATTTAACACTTTTTAGGTCCAAGAAGCACTCCTCCAAAATGTTTCCTCACATCATTACTGCTTAAATCTGCAAAAAGGTTTCCTATGTATGTTTGAAATGACATTAAATAAAAATGCATTATATTTTATAGAATATTAGAAACCTAAATTTAAAATGACATTTCTAACTCTATTTTTCATCATATTGTGAATTTTCAGAGATGGGAAAAAAAGTGAATTGTCCACCGTAGTTATATGCCTTCAACTTGAAAAAATTATACAAACATGAATGTTTATAAATGGTTTAGTCGAATTTATTTCTTTAAAAAAAGTCATCTTGTTTGACCACTTCATCTTGGCTGATTGACTCAAAGCCTGTGACGTAAGACAAGAGCATTTCTTAAAATAACAGTATATAAAAGCTTATCACAAGTCACTTCGTTAGTTCGTTGCACTGTCATGTTCATACAAAATACTGAAAATGAAAACCTGGGGAAGCAGGTTATTTTACAGATTAGACCTATATTGCTGTACAACAAGATGATGTATGTTTCAGCACAAAAAGCAGCAGAACAACCATGAGCTTTGACCAAAACAAAGTGAATGTGAAAGTGACACACATTCTACAGCACTGCATCAAACAAATTACTTGAGACTTTACTGCTCCATCATTCCTTTATCATATATTTTGCCTCAGTGACCCCAGGACATGGTCATGTAAGGAATGTAACCACAGTTTCCAGACGCACCTTAAAGAATTCGTTCCCATGGCTGCAGAGCAGAGCGTCGGATTGAGGCTTATTCTTGCTGTACAGAGCATACATTCCAAACTGATCCTCCTGCACACAAGATTAACAAGTTACAACACTGACTACAGTAAAAAAAAAAAAAAAAAGAAAAAAAAAGAAAAGCATGCTGATATTTCGGCATGCTCTACCAAACAGAGTGAATGATCTATCTCAAATACGACTGTCAGTGTGTGATAGTGACTGTGATGATGATGATGATGCTGACAAGGCATGCAAAAAGATAGGAAATAAGATAGTAAAACCGTGACAAAACACAAAATGGTTTCGGAAAACTCTGCAACTATATATAACTGAAGCCAATCTGGACTCACATGTCTGAGAAAACAGCTGCTAATGGACAGTGGGCAGTGGGCGCACGACTCCAGCTCCTTCAGGAAGTACTGACTGTGGAAATCCCACAGTTTCTCCACGTTGCCAAAAATGATGCTGCGCTTCCCACGCAGATCCTGAGGCAAGTCCAGTCGCTCCATTTCGGGAAAATAGTGCTCGATGATGTAGCTAAGAGAGCGAACGTACTCCCTCTCTGTGGAAATCATCTCGTCCATAATGTGCTGAACTTTACTGTTGAGCAGAAAAATACAGGCAGAGCAACAGTGTTATTGCTTTGTTCCTCAAAAAATAAAAACCTCACTACCACAGTTATTATTAACGTATTTTCATAGTTTTTATTTTATTTTCCAGTCTGGGTTTTGTTTTCAGTTGAGTTAGTTTTACAAGATTTCCGCAGTTTTATGTTTGAGGAGTTGAGTTTTGAGGATGAACATTCATTATGGTTTACAAAATGATTTTTTTTTTTTTATCTTAGATACAGATCTGCTGCACAGGCTGATGGGAAAACAAACAAACAGGAAAAATATCAAACAGGAAGTACAGAGGGAGTTTATTTGTACAGTGAGAACTACATTAGTTTTGGGTCAATATACTGGGATAGGATTTCTGATATTTTATGTGTAGTATTTAAAATGTTTATAAAGTGTGTGAATCAGTTTGGAACAGGATCAAAAAACTCCATAATAAAAATTAGACCGTGTTGTTGGGTTTTAAATTATTAGATCTTCACTCAGTAACTAATCTACAGTCATGGAAAAAAAAAAATTATATTATATTATAGACCATCCTTGTTTTCTTCATTTTCTTGTTTATTTTAATGTCTGGTACAAGTATTAGTACATTTGTTTGGAGAAATATAATGATAACAACAAAAACAGCTCATAGTAGTTTAATTTCAGAGCTGATTTCTATCCATTTTCCATGTTTTCTTGATTAAAAACCAAAATCACTTCAGTTCTTACATCAATATCCATGTCATTGCACTGACAAAAACAGTGTTTTAGACATTCCATGTTTTCTTTTCTGTCTGTTTTAGTCACATGATACACACAGGAGTTAGTACTTGATTGCATAACCATTATTTCTGATGATTTTTGATGGTGTAATAATTTTTTTTTAGTGTCAGTGAGTCTTTTTATTCTTAACCACCAAGAACTGTTAACATCTTATCCCACAGCAAAGCTAACATCTAGTAAATTATTATTATGCACTGTTACAGTTTGATTACTGTTCAGTTTTTAGGTTTTATTTATATTTAAGTAAACATTTTTTATTGCTACTTTGAATTTTAGTCAGTTTTTTTTTTTAGCATCATGCATCTATTTCAGATTCAGTCATTGAACTGTTAAGGTTCATCATAGATGTTTGTTTGCTTCCTTACTTGCTCTGTTTCTTTCCGTCTCCATCGCTGTGTCTGTTGTGGATCCTGGACGGCGTGGACATGCTGCGGCTGCGTCCTAGTGCTGGGCTCATCACGTCTGGCCTCTGCAGCTTCTTCTCCGCAGACACATTATTGGCCACCTCCAGGCCTTTGATGTACACACCTGTGTAGCCGTGAATGTGACTAGCGTCCGAGTGGCCGCTGTCCCGTGGGGTCAGCTCGTAGCTCATGGTCTTCTTCATGATCTTCTTCATGGGCTGCTTGCGGAGGCGGGAGGTCCCGGAGTAAACGGGCTCTGAGTGGCAGGAGATAGTGGAGTCGATGGTGCAGTCGCTGTCTGTGTCGTCAAACATGGATGGACTCTGCCTCAGTTTACTGTCACAGTCTGGGAAAATAAAGTGTGTGGAGGAAGATATTGAAGCAGAGGGGCTCTTGGTGAAAGGTCCAGCAGAATGAGGTTTGGTGTCCTCCACAGGTAAAAGCAAACATCCGTTAGCTCCATTCTGTTCTTCAGTGGAAATCTGGCTTTCAGCAGGCTCCGGCTCAACAACTGATGAGTTAGATGTTGTGGTCATGGTTCCAGCCAAAGTGTCTTCCAGCTGCTGCTTGGTTTGCTGACATTTGTGCCACACCGTGTTCCACTGCTGCAGCTGCTGAGGACTGTCCAGAGACAGCACCATGTCATTCAGGGAGCTAAAGTTGTCAGAGGAAAACTTTGATGCTTCGGCGTAGTAATCCTGCAGGACCTGCACCACAGAGGGTGAAAGTCTGGCACTTCCACTGTCCAGGCTCAGCTGACGGAAATAGTCGTGACAGTGCTCCATCCACTGGTTGACCTGCAGGTTTAAAAGAGCAAAAAAGGTTCCAGTGAAGAGACGGCAGCACAATACACCTCCAAATACTGCTCATAAATGTAAAAATCTGACCAAAGTACAACCATCAATCTCAGCAATTATTTTACCAATGCTGTTTTTCAGTCTATACTGCAGTTAAACAAAAAAAGTTATATTTTGGCACCAATATAAGAAGTTGTTCAGATGAAGTTGTGTCTGTTCACTAAAATTATAAATAACTGTTGTCGAGTGAAAAAACACTCCTTCTTGACATCTACAACCGCACCAAAGTTGCACCAAATATATAGAAGCTGATTCTGTGCCCTTATGTATATATACAGTTAATATGTATATGGAGTTTGTATTTTATTATTTTACTTTTCTTATGACCTGAAGCATCTTTGATCACTGGGTGGAAAATGCCATTTTGGGCTTTGTGTGGGGGGGGGGG
>JAPSES010000228.1:5731046-5762993 GCA_029822895.1 Maxillicosta whitleyi
TGAAGTACTTTCTTCTCATTAAGTTACAGTGTAATAATAAAGAATATACAAAAATAAAAAGAATGAAAAGATAAAACTACTCCATCACGCTGACATTTTCAGGACATGAATCAGACAGGTATTATCTGTGATACTTACGGAGTCATAGAACTCGTACAGGTTGGTCAGGATGTCTAACTGGTTCTTCCTTCTCTCCACTCTGCTTAAGACTGAACCCAGATGCTGCTTAAAATCAAGGAGAACTGAGTCAGGGAGCATCTCAGGTGACTCTTTGACCAGCTGCAGTCCATGCCTCTGCTGGTGCTGCAAAGATAAGAGCACGAGTCACCACTTATTAATGCATATCTGAAAACTATACATATTATAGGATGATGAGAGCGATGTACTTGTAAAAAGTGAGGTATTTACCACCGACTCCTCCAGAAACTGGTCCAAGCCTTCTCTCATTTCCTTAATTTTGGCCCCAGACAAAGTCAGTGATTCCAAACTTTTGAGGTGCTTCTCTCCCTCAACACTAAACCACACCTTGATCTGGTAAAATAAAGAGGATGGTTGTTGAAGGAACAGCCGCAAAGAAAATCTATAATCATGTTGAAAATGTCTGGGAGAAATAAAGCTACTACCTGTTGTGTTTGGTCCTCAAACTTGCAGACCTCCAGCAGGCTCTCCAACTGCTTCTGTGACTTGTTGGAGAGGATCACCAGCTTATGGACCTCTTCATCTACCTGGTTGTACAACGCATTCAACATGTCTACAGTATCCCTGGAGGAACAACACAAAAAAAGTGCAAAACTAAGTGGCTCAGACTTTTCAAAATTGCTGTAGATATTTGTTTTTAATCCTGAGAACACGCTTCCTGTGCAGTACCTGTAGTTTTCATTCTCACTTGCTTCTTCCTTCCTAATGCGAGCGAGGATAGTGCCTCCTTCTAGACGCAGTCTGTTTAGGCGAGTGTCATCTAATACACACTTCATAAGATGTTTCTGCTGCTCCATCATTTCAGACACCTCCTACAATCCAACAACAAGTGGAAGTATTTGCTTTATTTTTAACTTTAGGCAAAACCTTAATGATATCGTGGGCCTAAAACAAACCCTTTAACTGTTTGCTCCAGCTAAGACATGCCACAATACGAAAAAGGCCAGTGGTGAACTATTGTTTGTCAGTGGAGCCACATAAATCAGGAGGCGAAACCGCCTGCAGGGGTTCGGACTGACCTTAGAGGTCTTTAGGTTGCTGTTGTTGTTGAGTGTGTTGATAGACTCCTGGAGGGATGAGATGGCTGCGCTGCAACTGCTGGCAAATGGTTCAATTTTCTGGAAGACAAAAAGGAAAATAAGTAAGAAGAGATTATTCACAGTGTCAAAACATGAACACAAATAAACACAGCATTTGTATTTCCAGGTTTATGGGATAACACTGTAAACACAGGCCTTTAATCATTTATAGGATACTCATAGAAATACTCAAAACCAACCCTAGTGTGTGAGTGGAGAACATAATACTTGATTACTTTTTGTTTGTATTGTCATGTAGAAAATCAAGCACAATGAAGTTGTGACATTTGGTTCTTTACCTAGAAGTGGCCAGAATAAAAAAATACAATAATCCCCCCCAAAAAAAATAATAGGAAAAAGACATGTAAGGTGAAAGGAACATATATTTTAGAACATCACTGTTAGAACATCAGTGCTGATCCAGATACCTGTCCAAATCTACATGATCCCTTTAAACATCATTCCTTACATTAGTACCATTACTTCATCATTACATTAGTACCATTACTTCATCATTCCTCACATTAGTACCATTACTTCATGGTACCTAACACAGCAGGTCCACTCACTGTTCATACACAGGTGGACTTTACAGACCCTGTAGATCACATTGGACCTGAGATTGTTGACTCACTGTACTGTAATGTGTGCAAAAATGACCAAAAACAGACACTTGCCGGATAAAGGGTTAAAACACAGGGTTGTGTAATTTAAAAGAGAGAGCCTGTCATCGCGGAAATAAACTCCCAGTTGAAATTCAAAGCATGTCTTATAAGTTACATACTTTCACTGAACACCAATTACACCATTAGAATAATTTTCTTTTTTCTAGAAGCAAAACTTCAGACAAGATCAAACAGTGTAAACCACAGAAAATGACACCAGTTCTGATGGCGCATCCCTGCCTCCACCAAGCTCTGAAGTCAGTTTACAAATTTGTTCATAGTTGTGGCAGCAGTACAGCATCCTTGTCTCACCCACCTGTCTGAAGTGGATCCAGTGGTTGTGGTCGTAATGGAAGGAGCCCTCCAGGTCTCGTGTGAGCTGGGTTTGGTCGATGTGCTTCAGCAGGGCTTTCAGAGATGAGAGGATCTCAGTCTGTGAAAATAAGGAACACACAAAGCATCATTTAGGATTCAACTGCAACAGCTCAACGTCAGGGTTCCCATTTGCTTAAAGTAAACATGATATGACATTGGTTTAACCCATAAAGACCCAGTGCTACTTTTGTAGTATATGATTTGTCTAAATTGAAGCTTCCTGTAATTATTTATCACCATTTATTGTAATTTAAACATCTGTGTTTCACAGTTGAAGTCATCTATTTTCCTATATTTAATTTATTGATTGTGTAGATGTTCATAAAAGCTTAGATTAAAGTTGAGGATTATTATATCAGAACAAGAGGAAACTGAAGAAAAAATGCCCTTTTCAATAAAATATATCAATAACTGAACATAAACCAAACATCTCCATCCACTGTCATTGATCCAACTCCATGGGTTTTACTGGTGAATCAATGTTGTAGAAGATGACGGTGTTTTCATGTTCACTATGGAGGCTCTAAACGTCCAAATGGGTCATACTATATCTGATGACCATGAAAAAAATGACAAACTGTATTTTACACCAATTATTTACATGGATTGATAGGATTAATGGATCAACAGGTATTAAACATTTTAGATCAGATGACTTTGGACGCCGGTGGATGTTTGGGTTTTTATGGGTTAAAATGGACTTGATTAATATGAGGATAAAACTCTTTTTTTTTACCTGTACATTTAAGTCTCTCTCGTTTTTTTCAGGTTTTGCTGCTGTCTCCTTGTCCACCAGGAACAGAAGTGAGTAAAGTGCATTTGGTAGTAAAGCCTGACAGAAAAAAAAACACACACTTTTACAGTCACTTAACATGAAAATAAGACACAAACTCATGCACATTTTTGACATGAACAACCTAAACATAGGGCAACACTAATTTAACGTGACGTTTAATGTATGTGTTGTGGTTTTCAGAGTTATCATCTGTACATCAGTGAGACGCTCATCATCACAACATGATGATATGTCTACTAAGTCAGCTGCAGCCTACCCACTCCCAGTGTGAGGTTAAAAACAGACAAGTAAGCACAGGCTTCTCTGCAAGTGCCCTGAGGCTAGCCTTTTTCTCAAAAATGTCTTGGAAAGGCAGTCGCTACAACTTTAAGGCGTGCCTCTTCAAAAAAAAAAAAAACAGTGTCAGAGACTTCTGAGACAGAACAATAAGAAATGTGTAAGGAATGTAATAGCGTAATAACTCTGAGTGATGTAGTATTACAGCACGGAAGACAACAGAGCTTTAGTGTGGCCTGAAAAACTCTTTGGGCGTGTTGCAGTGTAATTATATATTTTCCACCGTGGGCTCACCTGTAATTCAGACAGAGATGACAACAAAGCTGGAACAGGCTGCTGCCTCCTGCTGTCTATTACAACAGTCAGACCTTGATCACGCCTTTCTTTCCTAAAAACAAAGTATTACACTTACTATGGCATTTGTGACAGAAAACCAACCAGGGGTAATACCATATTTTGACTGCATGGTAAAGTATATGATTACTTAGTGACACTTGAAGTCAAATAGAGTAATTACACTACATTTGACAGATATGCATGTAAAGCACAGAGCCTCAAAAGCCAGGCAGCAGCTTCTATTCTATAGTCTAGAGTCCTGTTATAGCTAAAAAAATAAAAATAAAAAATTGTGTTTTGTGGTCTGGGAAAAAAAAGGAACTTCCTACTTTTAAGGTCATTATGTGGTAAAGTTTTTCATTTTTCAAGTCACAATTTGATAATATCTGGTCGCCTCTTATCCATTACCAATGGAATAACCCTCTATGAACCTGTCTGGTTTGTATTATTATTTTCCATCAAAACCTTTGTTATACACTATAATTAAGAACAATGAGAGGGATGTGGATGTGTTACGAATATTTTTTTTTCTTTTATTTGTACACAGGCTACAGTAGAATTAGAAATACAGCAACAAGCATCTCAAGTGTTTCTGGTAAAAAAACAAAAAACAAAACAACTGTATTTTCCAGTCACTTCTCTACAAATGTAGGCATTAAAATGTGAGCCCCAGTTGGTTTCACAAAAGCACATGGCTCCTCTTTCTCTTATGCTTTCCGTTCAAAGTATATTTTGCTTCTGGATGAAGAGCAACAGACACTGATCATCAGGCAAAAGAAGACATTCAGCTGGAACATTCCTATTTTATTGGGCAGGGACCAAACATATCCTAAGGTTAGCATAGTCCACCTGCCTGTTTCCCAGCTGTGGAGGTTTGGGTGAATCAGAGCAGCTCTGGTGAACAGGTTATATAAAAAGCTACATATGAAAATACACTTGGCAAGAAAAATCTAAATCGTAAAATGGGGTATCTATCACAAGCTGTAGACAAAATGTGGGGGGGTGACTGAAAAATAAAAATGTAACTTTTTTTTTTAATAGGAAACACCTGAGATGCCAACTGTCTTTACTGTTCATGTTGGTTTATTTCTACCTGTGTTCCATTTCTGTGACATTTTTACTTATTCTACTGTGAACTTGAGATTTTTTTTCGGCCAACATTTTATAATATCTTTCAATTAACCAAAAACAAATACATAACGATACATAACAGTTACAGACTATGTATGTATGTATATGTATGTATAAATATGTCATAGAATATTTTGCTCAAAAATCGATCATTATAATTCTATAATTGTCAGTATCTCGAAATCTTAACATACCACTCGAATTGACAGTCAAAAAATATATAGAAAAAATGGCTTTTTAACTCAAATGCAAGCCCGTAAAATGAATATTTAAAAGCAGGATCAGTAACTTTCAGATGGACAGTAGTAGAATCCACCATAAGAATAAGTGACGGTTGAGGTCTTCTTACTGCTAGCAAAAACACCTGAGTATTTGTGACTTACCGCAGCGTGGAGTAGTAGTAGCCCAGTAAACAGGTGAAGTCATTGACCGTGCAGCTCTCACCAGCCCACACCTGAGCTCTCGTGCACACCTGCAGCACCGCCCTCCCACTGCGATCTCTGTTTCCTGGGAAAGACAAGGCCAGCAGGGGTTCAACGCTGAACTCGCACAAATACTGATATCTGCACCAATACCAAGTCTGTTTAAGTTCAGCTGTGTTATCAGTCAATGTCACCTTAAACCATGATAAGAAACTAATATTAACTTGGAGCTTAGACTAACTGAACTTTTGAACACTGCATCTGAACAAGAACAGTTCGGCCGGCGAAAGCTTGACATTTACATCCAAATCTTGATGTCCTTTACCTGGCAAGATGACGACGCCCGATGTAAGCAGCTCCTGATTGACCTCCGACAGCAGTTTGGGTATGCTTAGGTTACAGACAGAGGTAGAGCTTGGTGATGAGGCCAGTCTGAAGGCCGTCCCATTAGCTTTAGGACTGTGCATCTCTACTCCATTATGCCTGGGTCGCCTACTTTCACTGCTGATGCTGCCATCGTGTTGTCCTGTTGAGATAAAAGTAATGACACAAAGGAAGTGATATTTACAGAGGAATTACTCAACTCTATAGCAATACAGATTACACGCATCCTTTATTGCCTGAACATACTATTTTATGTAAGAAGCATTAATTAGTGGTAACTTGGGTACACTCTAGTAGTGACTTGACACTGACTCATCAGGCGTCCAGGCGTTTAATCAGCCTGAGTCAGACTCCTATCTTCACCTCCTCCAACTCAGTGCAACAGTGCCTCAGGCTCTGGTTATACAAATACTTGTCCTGACATTCTTTGTTTGATCCTTTCTGAGACACAAATCCTTACACAATATCTCTGTAGACCCTATTGGATAATTTACTGGATACTTCATGGTCAAAGTATTTGATATCTCCCTCTTATTTTTTACTCAACCACGTGTGAAGGCATAACCTTTTTTGATCTGTAATTGTGTTTTATGACAGTAAAGCAGGATCCTCTCTACCTTTATACCGCTAAGTTATGACTTTTGGTTATTTTCTGTTTTGTTTTAGAGACGAAACTAAAAAGGTGAGACTCACATCATGATGATGATGATTTCTTTTGGCTTTTTCCCTTTCGGAGTTGCCACAGTGAATCACCTTCGCATGTTTATTTGACAGAGGTTTTTATGTCGGATGCCCTTCCTGACACACCCAGGCTTTAGGACCACTATAATGAGGCTTGTGCCCCCTATTGAGATGTATAGCACAAAGAACATTTCCCAAGGGATCACCTGGCTCTCGAACCAGCTACCTTCCGCACCAAATTCAGTGGCGTTAACCATTGAACTACCCAATCACTCTTTGATGTTGCTCCTGATTACAATGGTAACACACCGACTTGATGCAAGATAATCATCTGGAATACATTATAACTTGAGTAACTTAAGAAAAAAAAAAACACCAGTAAAGAGGCAAAAAGCAGATATCATGGAGTCAGTTTCACAAATAGGTGTGTGTCCATCCTGCTGTTTTTGTATTCAGTATGAATGTGCAAGAAAAAAACTCTAGATATTTTTTAAAATTATATAACTCATGGGAATGGTGGAAAAGCTGGTGCATTGTTAAAAGGTTCATGTAATCAAGTGCTGTAAATTAGCATAGTTCCAATGCTATGGGTATAGCCATGTAAAATAAATATGTAGAAACAGACTTAGCAAACAATTCAATGTCTGCATGTGTGGACTAAATAAAAGTCTGCAATGTTTACTGAATTAATACAACAAATATAGATTAGATATCAGATGCAAAAGAGCAATGGAATGCTGTCATGTATAAAGAGTTGCAGAAACAGTTGCTGCAATGAGGGTTTAACCAAAAAAAGAGGCATTTGAAACAGTGACATACTACACCAGCTGTTAATATTCACAAAAAATGTGGATGAAATTACACATGGTCTTTTGAGATTTTTTTTTTTTTAAATTTGCTTCAAATTTCTGACATATTTGAATGGAAAACTGGCAAGTGATTAAAACAACTGTATGGAGTCTTAGCTTTAAGTCTCTGGCAGTGACTCTGGTTAAAAATGTGCATGTTTTAACAAAAAGAGCGGCATTGAATGCATCAGAGATACTGTATGTCTATACTTTGCTCTGGATGAATCTGACTAACCTGTTGCAAAAAATGATCCTTTGAGCATGATTAAATGTGTCCAGTCCCTGCTGCAGTCTGTGAGATGTGAACATTAAAAGTATGGTCTAAAGCGTCATCCATCCTTTGGTGATAGTTGTGATTCTGTACCTGTGAGTGACGGACACCTGTTGTGTGTTGTCTTTTTGAGGCCTCTTGTATTGTCTGCTCTGCTCTATGACAGTGCACCCTCCCAGCTCAGCTCCTATTGTCTTCACACAGTCCATGCATTTCCTGTGTGACTGTGAAGCCAGGCTTGTGTTTGCTGCATGTTTCCTAAATTGCTTTGTTTTGAGAGGAAGTGACAAAGCTAGAATAAAGCTCCTGAGTATTGTCCTGTGTGAAAGTCTGTTTTTCTGTATATTCTGCTGCACACTTTTAACTGTGACAGACTACATCTGTACTGCTGCCAGGACTTTTCCTTACCGATTCCAAAGAGTTGAGAGGATGTGTTGTTATATTGCAGAATTTGCTGGTTCATATAGAGTAATTCAACCCTTTACAAGTATGTGCTGTGAGCCAGTGCAAGTTAAATCTCATAAATTTGGAATAAACGGACTCTTTGAACACACAGGAGTAGTTTGAAAGGCTTTTTTGTGGATCCCCACTGGCTGATTGATTTACAAAGGACAGTTTTGTAAATGAGGCAACCCAACTGGGATCAGTGCAGCCCCCATCCCCAATAACACTGTAGGGTCAACTCATTGTGGGATGAAGGGGTCCCTGTGGATGGTTTACAGGGTTTACAGGATCCTTTGTTGCCTTTCTAATGTTGTTGTGGGAAACCTGCTCTGCAGCTACTGAAATACAATCCCAGCTGAGGTAATCTCAGGAGCACTGATGGGATTTAACAACTGTCATTTTGCTGACTGGTTTGTGAGCAGACATCTATAAAAATACATATGTACTGTCTGGCATATAAAGTTTTAAATAAACAGTTAATTTTGACTTTAAATTTCAATAGACGGAAGAAGCTGTGTTTTCTAAAAACAGTGTAATTCCCCAGGTGGTACTCTCGCATTGCAGATTTCCTGAGCTGCACTATATGAACCAACATGAAGCAAAACACACTGACAGTGGTAAAGACAACACAGAGCTGTGACTAAGGTTTGGTTTCCAGGGTAGGGCCATACCTGTCCCCTTAATGTGCCAAAAAACACAAAGTGTGGGCTTTGAGAAGCCATCTGTCACCACTGACAGCATTAATGCTTCAGAGTTCTAAGCTGTTTCAGCTCCAACTGAAACCACCAACAAACCAGTTCAATACAGCTCAGGACTACACACCCTGAGACAGCTCTATTACTTTGTTATTTAGACTAATAGAGTTTTTATGCCCTCAGGTTGTATAATTTGATAAGTGAGAGATGATGATGCACTGGTTGTCATGGTGATTCAGACTTTTTTGAAGATCAGATTAAACATGTCTGTTATAAATCACATTGCTTCAACAAAAAATGCTTTGTTAAACTTCTACATTTTAATAAATACAAAAATAAATATTACATAAATAAATTCTCTATCTTTGCACCCATTATAATTCTGGTTTCTACCAGCTCCATATGTAAAGTATCATGAGATAACTTTTTTTTTTTTTATGATTTTGGAGCTATATACATACAATTTGATTTGATTTATAGGATAATCATAAGGACCTTAACATTGAAATGAATACTTGTATGCATCTTATTTAGTAAACTCTACTGACTAGGTCTCATGTTTTTCTTGATTATTACTGACATGGATATAGGCATCTGAACAAACATTAGCATAAATACTGCAAACTGCAGTAAAACAAGGTACCTCTCATAGTATTCACAATATTCTGATACATTTTTAAGACTATAAGAATCATGACAAGTCCTACTGTACATATGTCACATACCCATCTCATCTTTACTGCTCCTTCTCTCTGAACCAGGAAAAGCTGCCTCCACATCCACTTTCCCAAACAGGATTGCGTAGCCATTCATCAGCTTTTTGGGTGAGATGCTAGCAGATCCTCCAGAGGAGGATCTCTCTCTGTGGCCTTTAACTTGGCCTGACTTATTAGTCCTCTCCAGTGACTTGGAACGCCTTTCTGCTCGTCTCTCGGCACTCCGTAACCCTCTCTGTAGATACAGTAAAGGCGTGCTGGGCCTGGAGTCGTCCCCACTGAGCCAACCCCTGCTGCCCAACCTCCAAGATAAGTGCTCTCTGGATGTCCGGGTGTCTGGGCTGCTGCCAGGTGTCAGTGCTCTGTCTCTGTGGTTTAGTCCAGTATTGTGGTCTGGACTTTCCTCCAGGATGGACTCAGAGCTTGAACCAAGGCTCATGGGGTTCTGGAGGGCCTCCATGTATGATTTCCTGAAAAGTCTCCTGGATTCAAATGCCACAGAGTCCCTTGGGAGGCGTCGGCGAGGACCTGGGTTACTGAGGTCTGTGCTAAAAGAAAGCATCTTGGATCCTGGTCCTCTTTCTCTCCCAGGACCCTCCTCACTCCCCCGTCCAACCCCAGTATCTTCTGTGGGTCTTTCCATCCTGGAGACAGGTGTAGAAGTGTCTGTTGTCTTTAAACTGCTCTCACAGCTGTGGTCTATGTGGTTTCTGTTTGGGGAAGTGGGCTCAGAAAAAATGGAATCAGCTCCCTGAGAATGCAGGGACTCTCGAGAGCTGCGGTGGCTGTCCAGGGTCCCTGTTGAGCCGCTGGTGCTGCAGGTGCTGAGATGGCCGCGGAAGCCACCGCTGCTGCTCCGTGCTTGCATGATGGCGTCCGTCGTGCTGTTCACAAACAGTGGGTTGGCCACGTTCTTCCACGGCGTCCTGTACACAGCTGTACCAGTGGTAAGCAGACAGTTCTGTAGTGGGTACAGGTTTCGGTCACGTGTTACATTCTGCAAGAACTCAGCTGTGAAGATGCTGCCGTACATGCTCTCTGCAATAGGGATTTCTGCAATTGCCTGCCCACTGGCTGACAGGCATTTTATTACGAGCTTGGCAGTCTTGCGGCCTAAAGGAACTATCTGAAGGTAGAAGTCTCCTTGCTTTAGTCGCACTTTATGCAGAGGGGCAAGTTGGAGGACGACTTTCTCGTGGATGCAGAGAGGCCACCCCTCATGATAAAACAGCAAGCCCCTGAACCTGACCTGAGAGAAAACAGAACACGGTCAATACCCACTCCCATAAAATCATCGGTGTGTCACGGTTTACCTGCGGCATGCTTTGCATCATCTCGACTGACATCTGCAAGGCAATGTTCAAACACATGTTTAACTTTAATGGAGAGGAGACATGTTTTCATGGGACGCTCTGGATGAGTCACTGTCAGCGATCTTTTGACTTAAGAGGAAAACCTGTCTGATCAGGCCTGGTTTCGCAGCAACAACAGATAACTTCACTGTGACGCTACAGGAAAAAAAAACCCTGAGAGGAAAGACTCCAGGGTTGGCTTTTTCATTTCTTATGAATGTGAAGCCAATGACTGAGGATGCGATCTTCTTCTAAAGCCTCTCATATTGCCTGCAATACAAAGAGTCTCAGAGCAAGGTATTCTCAGGGGCTAGGCTTAGATGGAACTCGGGCTCTATGGCTATCGTCACAGTGTAATCACCACAGAGATGAATACAGAGGAATAAAGTTTCAGTGCTTTGGTCATAGAGCCCTGACCCACAGCAATCAAAGCTTGTGAGAGAATATTCAGTGTTGTTTTGGACTCAAGAGGCTTGGGCCATCTCTCAAACAGACAACAGGTTCCCTCTGTTTTCCTATTTGGAGAAGGATGGCTGGTTTTCAGCTTGTTTTCTGAACAATACACAACTCTGTCTCAGTCTGATGCCCCCACTTCCCACTCAGTAAAGTTATTCACACTCGGCAGCCCTGCGCTCACATTCTTTGTCACAAGAATGTTGTCCATTATCAGATAATTTGCTTACCCATCCATTTTTTTTAATATATCTTAACTATGAGAAAGCAAACGCAGCATGACAAGTATATTAGGTCAGGTTTTGTGTAGAATGCTTGAAAATTCATATTCTGTTTGTCACATTTAGGTGCATCATTTAAAGAGATAATACAAATATCAAGCATGATTAAATACAACTATATTAAATCAGCTAAGCTTATTTCATGTACTTTGGTGAATGGCATATGCAAATGCCAGACAATGATGTGATATCTCTTTTACTATTGCTACTTCCAACTGTTTCCTTTGAGTGACGTGAATATGTGTCACTTGTGGAAATACATCTTTAATATATTACCTCATTTTCAAAGCATGACTTCTGCCTTTTCATCAGCAATGGTTGAAAAAACAATAACTCCCATGATCTCACACTACTCACTACTCCAACAACATCCTATATTAATGCTTTGAGTGACAGTTTGTAAGTTGTCCAGACATTCCTTTATTGTCTCTCACTGTATTTTCAACTACCTTTATCAGTCAACACTTTGTCCCTTAAAACAAAATAAAACGGAAAGAAACTCCACAGTTCAATCAACCACTGTATCCAACAGCTTTGCACCTTAAAATGAATCCTGAGACTATTATGATGAGTATTCCTGAAATCCTTGATTGATCCTTGTGTCTATGAAACACTCACACAGGTTTCTTGTTGGATGATCTGCAGGATCCTCTTCGCAGGAAGCAAGAAGTCAACAAAGCAGCGGAGGCCGTCCCCACGGTACTGTCTTTCCACGACACTGAAGAGTTGCCACAGGACAGTGGCAGCTGTGGCACTGAAGGGGCGGTACAAGGCCGACAAGGTGCTCTGGATACAGTTGTCCAAAGACTCAGCGTCCTGAAAAAAGTAAATAAGGGGATTAGGAAAGATAAGAGAAGCTTCAACTAAATACATTTTCAAAAATGCTCAAAACCACATCATACAACTTTTTTTTAACCAAGATATGAATCAACATTTGATGCTTGGGGTTATGCACAGGTAAGGAGGTGGTGATATGATCATCATGCAGAGGATATAATTCAATATATTACAATGTACTGCGATACTAGAAGCAAGACTATAAATTGTAACTGTAAATCTGTGCATCGTTACACCATTTGTCTCACTTTATCTTGTTATATTAGCTGAAGATACCACCAATAACACTGAATACAATGGAGTTTAAACATATAAAATCATTACTCAAGTGTATCACCAGTTTGTTACAGCTCTAATGAGTCTAATTTATACTTAACATTTACTAAATATTAAATGGAACACTTGTAACGGCACATGATCAATCTTATCCAGAAAATCAGGAAGTTCAAACATGACAGGAAATGTCAGCCATGATGGTTTTTCCATCAGAAACAGGGGAAACACCTGGAGGGACTGACGTCGCTGTGAGCGGACACAAACAGCAGAACTGGAAAGTCCAGACTAGTTCTCTCAGCCCGGATGGTGGAACTCTGCCCTCTAATAACAACCATGTCATTATGACTATTATCTGACCCTTATATGACATTGGCCATCACTCTTGTCCACAACAGATGATACGCTACACTGCTACACGATGAGTTAAAGCATGCCCTTGGATAGTGGGGGCACTGGGGGTTCCATCTGTCCTGATGAGGTTGACCTGCTATGGGAGCAATGTTCAGGCTATGACATCCCACTTAGCAGCCTGAGCCAAGGCCAAACATCCCTGCACTGCCTGTCCTTCTAAATGGAACAAAATAGTAAAAGAGAAACGTCTGCTTCCAGTGATAACCACACTGGTACAGAGTAAAGCCAGGGAAACTCCCACACTGTGACAACTATGTATCAAGCTGAAGAAAGAAAAGTATGAGGATGGAGCTCCTTATTGTGTTATTATTTTCTCTCAAGTATCTCCTGATCATTGATACAGTATATATCACGACAAAGGGTTTATGAGTCAATATATTGTAAAATTATAATGATATATTGTGATTTGTAAAAGGTTCAATATGTACTATGTTAATATGTTAAAGCTAATAGTTGCAGGTATTCCACACTGTTACTGCTGTAGAGGAGCAAAAGAGTGTCAATGTAAACAAGAGGGGTTCTGTGGAAAAACTGACCGGAGTTCTATTCATAAAAATCAGTGTACATGTTCTTATCATCATCATCATCATCATCATTATCTTATCATCTTATTAAATTAGCTAACATAAAGGAATTGGCCGGCTCACTGTAAATCACTGACAATAATGCAAACTATTTAAATATTTAGTGTAATTTGGAGGAAAAACTGTCCAAATGCAAACTAATCTCTGTCCTACCATGAAAATGCTGAGCTAAGGGTTTAACAAAGTTTAAATTGTGCCATGAATTGCTTGTTTCTTCGGATCAATAACAAATATATCATGACCATCAGATACATTGTTATTAACTAACACTAAAAATGTATGGTACAGGACATTTGTAAAGTGTAAAAGCTGCTGTGAAATCAAGACATTGCCTGTGCCATGGTGAATCGAGTCTGTCAGACAGCCCATGGTTCACCCTTTGTAGAATCTGTCCTGTTGATCTAAGCAGCTCAGCACCATCAATTAGAGGAGAGTGAGTACAGTTCAGCGCATTGGTACACATGCCACGACTCTACTACAAGGCGTTCTTTGTGCACTCCGCCTCTCTAAGTGCTATGCAGTGTACAGTGTTGGTGCCCTGAAACAAAACGCCCACCTCCATTAGCAGTCAGCCGGCTTTTAGTGAGACAAAAATGTCTCTGGGCATTAGTCACTGTTGCGAAGAATAACATGGTGTTTTATTGGAGGAAAGCTAACAATGAGAGGAAAGCCCTCGCAACACAGTTAGGACAGCCCAGCAAGTTTCTCCTCAGGTTCCCAAGGCAGAGAAAACAGTGGTAGTGACAGAGGTGGTGTTTTGAAGAACAATTACTCACATTAGAAAAGATTTGAGCTCCATGATAAATCAAATGTTATACAACTCACTGCACAGGAGTGGCTGGCTAAGGAATTACACATACAATATGGGCAAAAAAGTGTACTTATCCAAACAATGGCCATGTTAAACAATGTTTACGTTTGGACTCAGGTTAATAGAAAAATGCATTCCCTTGTAGATAACATCTTAGATAACTGAGGTGATGTATAGACTTCTATTGTTAAAAAAATGTGAAGGTTTTCACAAAATGTCACCTGTTTTGAAGCAGACATGTCTGTATGTCACAGTAGAGCAACAGAGCTTAGCCAGCAAAGCTGAGCTTCCCATCCGCTCTGATCCAGAGAGGAATGCAGTGTGTATGATTGTGTATGTCTAGCCTCAAACCCTCAGCCAGGACAGAAGCAGACTGGGAAGTCCCACCCTTTCTGATGCCAGGTCTTTGTAAAGGAGCTGCTTGTGTGATGGAGGACTAAGGTGGTAATTAATGGCTTCAAAGTTCCAGGTGGGACACTTCTGTCCATACCGCCAGTAAACCAGCTGTTCAAGAGGTGTAGGATATACTGCAAAATAAGAGTAAGTTAGTCAACTTCTACAAAAGGAGGCTGTATTTCATATTTTGTGAGTAAGAGACTTATAAAACTGCATGACCTACATCCAACAGAACCTGGTGAATTTGCAAGCGTCCAAATAAAAGTGGAAAGAGGAAGAGAACACTCTGACTGAGAGGGCCAGAGGGATGGAAGAAAGAATGAGAGACATACAGAATTGGAGAGAAAGTGAGCGAGAGGTGGTCACTGAGACATTTAGTGGTCAGGGACACAAAAGGCGCTGCCTACCAGGGCTCCAGTGGAGCATGAAGCCACCAGGGGAGTGTAACAGGAGAGCCCTGGAGCCCCCATACAGACCGCTCACTAACCAACCTGCTAACAGCCTCAAAGGCAGTGGGCTGACAAAGGCCACAGGTTGCTCAGACCTGCCCCGCTGCCAGGTGCCAGGACACCAACAATAGAGCCTAGTGAGACTTCACCATTGAACTTGCAGTTTGATTCAGCTTTTGATCTGTGCCAATAGAAATCCAATCTCATGAGAGAAAGAGAGGCGAGGAGGAGGGGGATTAAAACAGATGATTGCAGAAAGAGCCTTTCTATAAATTTCTCTTGTTTGTTAGAAGGTAAACAAGGATTAAAAAAAAAGCACAATGTCCTAGAAGTCTAAGCTAAAACAATTTATAATTTTGCATATTTTACCTTGACAGCCAAAAGTGGCGTCTGACTTAATACTGAACTGCACTTTAAGCACAAAAACATTAAAGACCCACCGCACACAAATAAGTTCTGCATATGAACACCACAGCACACACTCCTTGATGCATAACTGCATGTAATATAGAGGTCAGTGTAAAAAGACACCATAGTAAATGTATCTGTGCAGATAAACTTTGACCTCAGAGGTCTGCACTGACTCTGAAATACAGAATGGTCCATGAGGTGACAGTGAAGACAACAGCAATGGATGTCTGCTGATAAACTGCTTGTATAATTAGATATGCAAACACTGTACACAGTAGAGGCTAAACTTCATGAGTTTCATTGGACTGAAATTATTCACATGGCCTTTTTGCCATTTTTTCCTGGTGCAGAAGAAGAATTCATGTAGAAGCTGAGAAGTCAGGGTACAAAACAAAACGTGCACATTAAATAAATACACACAGTTGGACATCTGTACTTTTACATAAGACAAATGAACCGAGGAACAGACTGTCACAAAGATTTGATCTATGTTGTCAGTAGCCAACTAATGACTTTGTCCTACAGGATGTAAACAACATTGACAGGATATTGTTCCTCGACAGACCTCCATGACCCTACAGATAAATGTTATACCACATACAATACAATCATTCACACTCTAAAATACTTCATTATGCCTGTGCATAAAGGGAAGCCCAACAAGGAAAAAGTGAATGGAGGTCCTTCAACCAATCAGAGCAGTGATGAGTAGTGACAGGGAGACAATAGTGACTAACAAAGTCTGCTGATACCTCTGAAGGGTAAATATAGAACTGAGGCGCTCCAAAACAAGTAAAACATTGATAAGGGAGCTGACTTATTAGAGGGGATCCCATCCTACACTGTGCATTTCACTCACCCCAGAAAACATACATTTTAATGCTTGTTTCTGTTTTTTATTATTGGTAAAAAATAAAAAATAAAAAAAAAAGCATTAAGAGGTTGTTCTTGATGACAACAACAACAGAAACAGAAAGAAAAGTTCAAATGTTTGTTTTTTTATGACTTGTGGTCTCTAATTACCAGCATTAACCAACTGAACATGATGGTACATGTCTTTAAATGCTGGTAAAGCTTCACTAATTATGATTCGACAGATGTAGAACGTGTTGAAGATGATCGTCTAATCTCTGCATGGCCTTCAAAGGGACTACAAAGTAGTACAAACAGGCAGGGATCTGATATGAGCAGAAGAAAGAAATGCACTTCCACACTGACACTCATGTTGGAACAACAAAGGAGATTCAACATTAAAACAAAAAATAAAATAATGGACTTTAGTCTATACCACTCAATAATAGTACTGATCAGAATACATGCACACTCTATGTTCATGTACTGCATGCATAAAAATATATCTGCTATGATTTGGCTACAAAAGGTACAATCAATCATACTATGTGTCTATGATCTGTGGAAAAATAAACATTTTAATAATGTGGACAAAAACAATGGTGTTTTTCGGTAAAGCCCCCCCAAAAAAGAAACCTTCAAACAACCAAAAGTAAAAACACCAAAAGTAAAGGTAAAATGAAGTAAGAAACTCATAACAATTTTTCAAATGTTCCAGTAAAAATAGAATTAATCGTTTTAAGCTCATACCTTAATACTCAGGTAGTTGTCACAACTTCGGGACTTTGCTCTGGAGTGCATTTTCCTCAGTGACAGCATTTAGACAGCCGAAAAATACCCCAAACCTCAATATATAAATAAGTGTCATCAATTCCAGGTGTTAAAATCCAATGTGCACTTCACTTTGCATGTGCTGTGGAGTCATTGTTGTGATATCGATATGTCCATTGCCATTTCTGCCTCTTCTCCTGCTCTCTGGGTGCTTTTGGTGTAAGCAGCTGGAGCAGACTAAACGCCTGTTGAAGCGTGAGAGAGGCAGTTCGCTGGCTTCCCTGTCGCTCCCTCCCTCCCTCCTAACCTCCCCCGCCCTGCCGCTCTGCTACTGAAGCCTCTTCCAGCTGGATAAATGCACACTGCTGCAACTTCAACCTCATCACAAAAAAAAAAAAAAAAACACACTACCTGACCCACACACCCCCACCATTACGCACCAACACTCCACCCAACTGGTGTCGGACTCTGACTAACTCCTCTTTGCCCCCCCTGACCCCTTGCACCCCTACCTCCCCCGGCAGCTCCCCCCCTCAGCTCTCCTGCCACAATAGTCTCTCTTTGTCCTGACAATACAAATGGACTAGGGTTTCAGCTTATTCTGCTGCTTTTCAAAAGGAAAAAGAAAGGAAGACATCAGCATAGGATTGGTGGTTCAGGTCACTCACTACAATGGTGTTCCCCTTAAATATTGCCAGGGGGATACCAATCCTTTACTGGCCATTACAAACCAATGACATATGTGGGACGTCCTCCTGTGACAGAAGACAGATATGACACCTTTAGAAGAGACTAACTAAAACACTTGTGTAGAAAAAAAAGCTTTTAAGAAGTGTAGTCAGGACAAAACAAACTCAGTTAAATCATTAGCTAACATTCCTTGACAGTGACATCTGTAAACTCACAGGCGTCACAAGAACATCCTCCCTGCGACTGAAAGCGCAAGAGAGGTGAGTCCTGCATTTTTTAAACTTCTGGAATGCAGCAATGTGACAACATGTTCATTGCATCTATTTAAAAAAAAAAAAAAAAAAACAACCTACCGGAATCTAAACACAGGAAATCGTTGTTGGGGAAAAACATGCTCCATGAGAATGCACGCTTTGTGTGAAAATGTGAAGATCATATGAAGCCACCTTGTTTACATAGAGAACGTAGTGAGCATCAGTAATTAGGTTGGTTTATATTTAGAAGCACTAGATTCTTGTCAGACGTCATTAGAGCCAGACAACACAATGATCCAGGAGAGACAAGAGACACACTGTCACAAGCTGCAATCCCACTTCACATGTGCTCAACTAAACACACTGGAGTTACTGTCACGCTGATGAAACATACTCTGATGGCTGGGAAGCATCTACCACGACTAAAGGCAGCATCAATATGGACTGAGGAGAGAGGATCCAACTCCCCTAACTCTCTGTATTGTTATATATACACAGTCGATCTACATTTAGACTCATGTATATATCTACTGTATAATCTGCTATACACACAGAGGCAGACGTACCTCACATATGCACTATGCAAATATACACTCCGCCTCTTCCAAGTCGCTCTGTCTGTTCTGTGCCATGCTTGACCCTATAATTTCTGCTGCCCCAGCCTTTTTCCACTGGTTTGGTTTCACTGTCAGCGAGGGCAGATTTTCTTCTTTTATGTCTCTTCCATTCCCTCTTTTTTTTCTATTTTTTCTTCTTTTAATTGTTACTTATTTAATTAGGTTGAAATTACTGCACCAGCAACAAAGGTTCCAGGTTGGCAGGAACCCAAAGTGAAGGAGCATCAGCCAACCCAGGCAACAGGATGTTTTCTGGAGCAAAATTGGTTAGTCCTGTGTAATTCTGGTGTGGAAGTCAGACTGAAGGCCTTAAGATTTTCAAGAACTTCTCATTTTCTTTCATTTTTAAATTGTTATAAGAAATGGTCTTATAAGGATGATCCATATCTTATTTTTGTGAGACTTTTGAAAAGGCTTTAGCATTAAAAAAAAAAAAAAAAAAAAAAAAATCCCCCTATAGCGCAAAACATGATCAAATGCAAACACAAAAAGACACTAAAGCTTGACAACAGAATAAATCAATAGAAGGAAGACTGTACTTTGATTAAGACTGCATGCAGATAATTATCAAGTATCAGTAATAGTTGTTCTGCTGTGAAGCTATTTGATGTCATTTTAATACTTTGTTTTTGTTGTGCTACACCTTTGCTTTTCAATGTAAAGTTTCATTGAATTCTACCTTACATATGTAACATATGGCTTACAGTCCAGTTTGACCAGTTGCAAATAGTTAGAGATGAAAATCCAATCACAAAAATATACATATATTTTCTTAAACTCTGTGGAAAAAACACAGAAATACAGCTGCGACATCTGTATTAAGGGAGAAAAGATATTTTAAAAACCTGTGTTACAATGCACATTGTGAGGATTTATCTGATTCTGATTTGATTTCAGTGTCAAGGTGTTTTTTTCCCCCAAACTCTATATCTATGGATGTGCAGCTCCTCTGTGGCCACTAGAGGAGGCTTCACTTCACTGTGTTTTTATTTCTAATGATTTTGATGAAGAGCAGGCAACACTGGGGTAAAGTTGGATAAACAGTAAACAGTGAATTCCAAAGCCAGATTTACAGTACGTTAAATGTACACTGATTTATAAAAACCAAGCAGCTGCTGTCCATGTATTAAAGACAAATATAAATCTGTCACTGGGCCTGCAGTCTCATGCATCTTTATCTACTTTTAAGTTTTCACTAGTAATGTTCTGCATTGGCAAGACAGCATGAACCCCATTTACGAAAATAAGTTTATACAAACATAAGAATTAAAGGTTTCTTGTTGTTTTTCCTGTATGCCTTAAAATAGCTCAGTTTACGCAGGCTTCTGGTAAACAATATTTATGCGATCTGAAAATGCAGATAGTGCAGTCCCAGGGGTGGCATATGATCTGATAAACCTACCAAGGGAACAAATTAGTCAGATGACATGAGAGCTGCGGTTTCATTATTTTTCATCATCATATCTCATAGACACCCAACTGATAAAACCTTAAGACAGATTTAAGAGAGGAGTGCACACAGCAGTAGTTTGGGTTAAGATCAGCAGATTTGTGCCGTCTGCTACAGATGTTCGCATCTTTATACACACTACATACAAAACATGATTGAAGATTCAGATATGAGTAGCTTTTATAATGAATTTTAGATCAAGTTAGGGTTCAGCTTTATGGACAAAAACATTTTCCTCACATATATATATATTGCTTTAACAGTCATATACAGTGCATATTTTCTGGTGTGGGTTAAAATAACAAACTAACATTTAATCCTCAATATCACCAGCGACAAAAGTGACCTACATACAATGTTAAACAACTTCTGAACCACTAATCCTATCAATAAATCGAAATAATTCTGGTGAAATTAAGTTGTTTACCCTTTTTAACAGCATCAGATTTGACACATTTGGATGTTCAGAGGCTCCACAGTGAATGTAGAAACACCATCGTGTTCTGTAACAGTAATAACACCAATAAAACCCATGCAGTTCGACAAATGCTCAGGTGACAGATGTTTGTTTATATGATCAGTTAATTATATGTTGTGGAATTTTTTTTAGACTTTTTTCTGTTTTGATAGAAACACCTTTGAATTTACTTTGAGCTTTTGTGAACACCAACATGGTCGTTAAATTAAATATAGGAAAATACCTGTTTCACTCTGAAAAATGCAGAGAATGCACTGTTTACACTGTAACAAATGTTTACATTGTTTACATTTACACTACTACTACATTTGGACATTTTATACCACCTTAAATTTTTAAATCTTAGCCTTTCATATAGTAGTATATCTCCATTGTGTACATAGTTTTTGATTGGACACTTTAGATTTTTATACTTTTTTTTTTTTAAAGATGTCTGTATCTTATTGCATTGCCATTTACACTATCGTTGGCAGAGACCACCTGCAATTTCACTGCATAACTAATGTAATGATAATAAAGCCTAATTTATTTTATTCTATAATAACAAATGGTGATAAATCTATAATCTAAATCTATCTATAAAGGAAATATTCACTTGATACTCTGAACAGAAATGTTTCTAGGTTTATCAGAGTTAAGTGCAGACAGATAATTACAGAATCACTGTAAATGTACTTGGATACAATTGATAACTTCAAAAGTTACAAGTGATGGGGCATTCTCTTCAACATATTATATTCAGACCATTTTATTCTGTGTCTAAGTCCGCTTTACATGAATGTGTCCAAGAAGTACAGAGCCATATTTGGTCTCATATCCTGGCAAAAAAACAAAAAAACAAACCTCAGTGGCATTCTGGGCTCTGTGTTCATGATTTAATTATTTACTACATCCGATTAAGAATATGTTTCTATATATGATGTATGTTTGATATATTGGCCAGTGCTGGATCCAGTATATGCGGTGCTGTAAATGGATGGGTGGTCATTCGTAAGGAACCCACTCTCACACAAACACACACCAAACTGTGGAATGTGACACCTTGGTCCTACATCACTTCGTACCAACCTCACAGTGCCACACAGGCCACCCAACAGCAGTTGTTATGAAAACCTCAATCTTCACCCCTTTTCTTCCTCTCAAATGACTTAAAACCAAACTGAGCTCTAAACTGGGCTCTTTAAGTTGTAGGTCAGGCAGAATTCAAACATGGTAGTTTCCAATGTGGCACTTATAGAAACATTATATAATAACAAGCGATAGCTCCTCATTTTTAAGTAGTTTTCTTCTAACAAATTAAGTGTATGAACAAATATGACAGTTTTCTTCAGATAATTAAAGAAATACAGAAATGTTCATGAGTAAACCACAGTTTAAGTTAAACTACACACAATAGTATACATATAAATATGAATATGACACCAATAACCTATGTAAAAATGCTACTTACAGTCAGGTTTTGGATGTTGAAGATCGATGGAACTAAAGTTGGACTTATACAAAGGACTGGGTGAAGGAGTCAACACACTTCCTCCATCTTTCTCACATAGTCTCAAGAGTACACATCACATCACCATCTAAACGCACATGGCCTGAGCTGTGGCCCCTATCACCCTATCACCCAGTCCAAGCAGTCCCAGTAGGCGGTACTCCAACTAAACCATTTCCTTTCTCAGACATAGCAGTGCAGTTGCACATTTTTTTGTCTCAAGTACTGAGACTGAATATCTCATCACACAAACATACATGGACATCCGCATGACCTCCACAACCTCCATCCTTGCATTGCTATGACAGCGTTTTAGATTTGGGGTGTTAAACATGTAGCCTGCGGCCTGCTAAAGGGGTCCAATCTGGTTTGAGAGACGAATTTGTGTAAAAATAATAAACCCAAGATATTAACAGTCAAACTCATTTTAGTTCCAAACACCAGAATTTTACCAATATTATGTATGTTATAAAATGTTTTGTGCAATAATAGATGCACTGTGATCTTTAATCCACATGTACATGTATGAAGGATAAGATGAGGCACAGCATTGTTTTAGTTTTCTTAAGAAATTTCAGGTTGTTCAGGTTATTCACATTTTTTTGTGAAAGGATAGATAAATGTAAACATTTTCATGATTTAAGTGAGAAATGTGGAGCTGTCATTATTTATGGACAATTCTGCTGTTATTTTACTGGTCTGGTCTGCTGCATGTGGCCCCTGAACTAAAATGAGTTTGACACCTTTAGACAAAAATGTAAACACAGAAATGGCACCGAAACACATCCTAAATCACTTTTTGCGAAGTTGTTGCCTTTTTCTGACATCTTAATTCCACACTGAAACATGCTCCCACTTCCACAGCGGCGTGGTGCAGCTGTTCCCCAAACAGGGGGACGCACCGGAAGAGAATGCCACCTGTCGTACCGCTCTAATGTACCTTAACCCCCTGCTGTTTGGACGTCTCACTCCAACACAAAAGCCAGTGTTTTCTTTGAGCACGCGAGCACAGGTGGCTGAAGGAGACAAGGTCGAGTTACAGCAGCAGCTCCCACAGTTCAAGTCATCATGAAGTCAAAGAGAGGACATGCTGTCTGACCGGTGAACCAGTGGAAAGGACATATTACTGTGAAGTCACCCCACAACCCTGGACAGAATCTAACACAGCGCACTGACGTTATGTTTTAATGAGCCATCTTTGGTGTCTGACTAAATTTACTCACACTTGTGGAGTATTATGATGATGATGATTACATTTCCATTTATTTACCTTCTTATCTTATTCAATCTAATCTATGCTGTCGTGGAAAGGAACAGGCCAAATACTGATACACTATTAAATACATCAATGTTAGATTTTGTCGTCCTTGCACAGACTTGCCTGCGTATCCACACACTTGTTTCATCAAGCATTTCAATATTTATACTACCGACTCACTTGTACTTTGGCGCTATAGAGTTGTAATCATGTATATCTATGTGAATCTGCTCCAAAAGCTCAATAGATTGATTTATTATCCATGTGTTAAACATTGTTGACACTCACATAAGGCACTAAAACTCAAATCTTCAGTTATAACTTAAACTATAAAAAAATAACACTGCTTGT
Source organism: Maxillicosta whitleyi (assembly GCA_029822895.1). Lineage (NCBI taxonomy): Eukaryota > Metazoa > Chordata > Actinopteri > Perciformes > Neosebastidae > Maxillicosta > Maxillicosta whitleyi. Next base: position 5,754,835 of record JAPSES010000228.1, read on the forward strand.
TTGTGTTTTTTGTAAAGTTTTGTACTAAAGATTAAACACAAAAACAATGACTGCAGGTCTTTCTTCAACTCTTATTCTTTCTCTTACAGAAACCACATGTTGGCTTCATTCTAAGAAGACGCCACAAACTTCCAACAGACAAATCGATGCCTTAGAGATCTGACAAAATTCAACAAATATCGTCACCTTGACTCAACAACCAACCCAAACAATTCTGGCTAACATTGTTCGATTGTTGTTATAATCAACACTCACCTTCCTCCTCTATCCTGTGTTTTAAGTGTGTCTAGGTGCAGGCTGTGGAGCTGACAGCTGTCTAACCAGAGAAGAGGACCAGCCCCCAAGTCCTGGAGGAACCTGACAAGTTCCATCAAACGCTCTGCTTTGTTGACTGAGGGGAATCACAATATTAAGGCTAGCCAGGCAGAAAGTTTCCCAGCCCCCCAGGCATCCCAATTCCTCGGCGGGGCGTAACCCAGTCGTTTTATCTGCGCCCATCTCCTCTGTGTGTACACTGTGAGGGGGATTGAGGGCAGCTCTACCGGCCACCATATCCACCAGATAAATACACTTTACCTGTGCACAATGTCAGATATATTGGGTCATTTGTGCCAGCAAAGATTTTAATTGATCTTTATAATATTAATATTTTCCTAAACCACTGCAGTAATTACATTAGCTGTATTGTCTGGATGATTTTTAGTTTTCATTTTACCCTGAATTTGTGAATTAATAAAGAAAACCCCCAAGAGTACACATAAACTATACAGACAATAACTAAAAAAATTTGCAAAAATGTGATAAGTGACTTTACGGACATGCTGGTTAATGGGTGAAGACTGCCTAGAGTTCTTCTGATGGCACCAGATGTCAGCCTGCATTGTTATATGGATTACCAGAACCACTCAGCAAACACCTCCAGGTGTGCATTCCTCACCAGGAAGGGGAAAGGTGGGAGCCACTCCTCTAAATCAATAAAAATGCTGACTTTTCTCTTTCTTGAACTCTGCATGCCTGAGCAGGAGAAACTGCTGAAAACGGGTTAAGTACTGGTTCACCCATTTCATACAGGGTCAAAGAGGACCTCCAGACTTTAAAAATGATGTACCATGCATTAATCTGAGTTGAAGTCGGGAGCAAGACCAAGTTATTTGTGAGGCCTGAGATGAAGGGAAGCACAATGGGCAAGTTTTGGTGTAAACTGTACACCTGGTCTCTACTTGGTCTTTAATCTTAGGAGGAAGGAGCAGAAATTAGAGGCTCTTGGCCGCATCCCTCACAGCAGCCTAACTACTAAGGGCGTGTAAACATTCACCACAAATGAATCACCACCAGTCAGAGCTGGAGCACTGTGAAGCAAGTCAAATTGTTTGGGAGGATTAAGGTTTAGACAATGTCAAATGATATTTTGTCTGTCTGACAGCAGGTTCCCAAACTGGATATATATATATAAACAAAGTCTGCTGACTTCTCCAACACCTGCTATGTTTCCTAGAGCAAGACAATTACTGATCAGTCAATTAGCAGATGAGTCACCCAGTCTGACAACATTCTTATTTTAACAAGTCATAATAGCAAACATAATGACAAACACAGCTAGAGCTCAAGATACGGCTGAATTTCTCTACAACATCCGTGTGTGTTTTACAAATGGTACTAATAGGGAAGTACTTTGACTCAAGTATTGTACTCCCTATATGGCGTTTCCATTTAATTCAGCTTTATGCTCCTACTCCACTACATCCCCAGAGACAAGTACTATACTTTTTTACTTTTACTAACTTTGTCTGAGAGGCTTAGTTAATTTTCAGATTACAAATGTCACCACACTTTTGAAGTGGAAACTATAATAATATCTCTAAATGTACTGTTCTTATATGCAGTATTAATATTCCAGACTCTCAACAACAGGGGGGACACTTGTAACCACCAACAACTCAGTGCTTTAGATAAGATAAGATAAGATAAGATATATATTTATCCCAACATGGGGAAATTTGAACAGTTTAACAGCAGCAATATAGAAATATAAAAATAGAAATATAAAGAAAAAAAATATCCATTAACTGTTTGACTCACAGAATAAAGTATAAAAAAGTAGTATAGATAAGAAATATTATTTATACATGTCTGTATTATAGCATTATCAGGTTTTCCTCTTCAAATGAAAACCAAGCTTGTTATTTTCACAGGCATTCAAAATAACAGTGCATTATAATTACCATATACTGCATCAGCTGATAGTTTACATTATAGGTCAGAGAGAAAATTGACATGGTAAAACCTAAAATCTGTACTATCTGTACAGTTTGTGTTGCCAATAGCTGCATTAAAGATCTGTTTGAAACCATTTAATATACTGTCACCTTTGAGATAAATTCATAACGCTATATTCTAAACACACCAACGGTAACCTCAGGTCATTTTTTTTAATATTTCAAAGTGGAAGTCTACATAAAGTCCCTTTAAGAGTTCCCTTCTGAATGAAAAAACCCTCCTCCTTAAGCTGAATAAACTCTTTAAACCCTGTTGGATAATCTTGGAAAGACATTAAGACAAAGCTGAAAACAGGGCTGTTTTTCTGAGCTCATGAAAAGCTGACTTTTTACAGCTACAAATCAAACGTATGGTGATCTTATAGAATATGACACATTGTAAATTAAAGCCCCAAACAGTAAGTCTATACTGTATGCAAAATAGTTAAAATGAGCTCAACCTGAAACCACTACAGCCATAAAATGCAACACATACAGGGACCATTTTACAGCACCATGAGTACTTTTAATTCAATACATTAATAATGTTTTAAATGTACAACTATTATTCTGATCTGAGTATATCCTCTGCCACTCGCTTTTGACAATTGAGTAATGTTTAATGAGTGACAGAAAAAGCTCTCTGAATCTACAAAACATGTAGCTAAAGGGAAGCCAACAACGTCAGAACTTGCTGACCACATGTACATCATGGTAATTGCTCTGAGACAGAGAAAATAATCTGCCTTCTCCTCATTTCCAGTAAACTTGCAGACGTTAAGACAATGATAACCATCAGAGGGCTCATTATAGGCCATATTCTATGCCCCTGCACCTGATAATTTGGACAAATAAATGCACATCTGAGGACAGAAAGAGAGACAAGAGGGGGAGAGGACGATAGGGAGGGCGAGGTGTTTCCTGTTTCCATAGCTCTAATTATACCGGTCTCCAGAGATAGGGCCTATAAGGAAGAAGAATTTTGTCATTGAGGGACTTCTCAATGTCAAAACACATTTACTTTCAATATAAAAATGATTACAAAAATGAACAAAAACTCAGATCAGGGTTAGGAAAATGCTCAGATGTGGACATATGTGTGAAAAATAATACAGTGAGGAAAAATAACTACCACAGGCTGTTTATTTTTCACCATTTTCGCAAAAACAACTCAACTAAACAAACAGCACACGTCTACGGTTATTTCAGCAGTGTGTTATTGTGCCAGCTGTTGGTCTATTTGTCTCCTTTGCAATTAAGTTTGCCTGCTTTTACATAAACTACACACTCATTCCATCTGTTTGTGAGTTGTTGTTGGAGTAATGATTCTTTCCTGTTTAAAGATGCAGCAGAGATAGATAGTTCTGCAATTATGCAGTTTTTCGAGGAAATCTAGGCCAAACCTTCTACAGCTTCCGTAGACGTTCGAGTAACTTTTCACTTGAGCAAATAATGACAAAAACATCTAAACAGTAAAATCTACAACTGGGTCTGCAATATAACAGATCTTGTACTCTGCTTTCCTCTAGTGGGTAACAGGAGAACATACCTTTTTCTATTTTCTTTTTTTTTTTTAATTTGGCTGCTCATTCAACTATAACTAGACTTGTAGAGTCTTGTCTTTTCACTGTATAATCACAGCAGGAGTGAAAACTACAATATTCCAAACAACAATAGTGTGAGTTTCCATAGACTTGTATCCCTTCTGAAGACGGTTCAAAGAAGAATATTAATAATCAGTTTGACAGGCCTGGTTTGCAATCAGCCTTTTTGCTTCATCTATTAGTATGCAGAAGAGAAGCAAGCTGGGAGGGAGAGGTGGGGGGTCGCAAGACAGACAGAGATGGAGGAAAAAGCCTAAAGGGGAATAAACAGCCTTCGCACAGCAGCCCTCATTGCCGGGCAACCTCACCACCCTGCGGAGAATGTGTACAGTGGGCTGGAGGCTGCCTCTGCTTACTCTGGCCAATAGAGGTAATTGCTTACAAATACAGTAAAACCAACTGTGAGAAATAGATTTCAACACCTCAAATTGGCACTCTTATATTTGCAATTAAATAGCAGCGACACAAAGAGGTTTCTTGCAGGACTAAAGGGCCTCTCGAGGAGGAGTGGTCACAAGTTTTCCTGAATTGTAAAGGGTTGTCATAAACAGGACTGGTGGTATTCACACAGACCTCCTAAAACTAGTGGGCACACTCAACAAATAAGTACGGTCGCAGCATTTCCACTGCTTTTTCCACGTGTGACAAAATCTTCTAGATGATTTTGCTGATTTTAGAATAAAGCATAGTCGATAGAGTGGATTATTTAGTGGATTTGTTTGTTGTTGCACAGCTGATCTGCTACTCTTTATCTATTTACACACAGGTAGTATACGCCTCTTACTCTTCAGCATTAAGGGGTGAATGACTAACTGTAGGTTTTCTCCATTTTCTGCCAATTATCCTTGTCTTTCATCATCTTGTCGCCCCATCTTTGTCCATCAATACTGTTTTCCCCATTGCACAGAAAATTCCTGTCAACTTATTGAACCTGACACAAATGAGAGCAGAGAGAGCAGTCTTCTTCTTTTGTGTCAGACTTGAGAGTCAGAATTAGTGAACCATTTTCCCTCCAGATTCAACTCTGCTCAGCTTAGGGCTTAATCAAGTGGAAATTGGGAATAGAGAGTTGTGGGGGTGGTCAGGGTTGGGGTGCAGGGGAGAATGGAGCAATTGTTCAGATAAAGGCCTCATGTTGAGCCCACTTTGATGTTTCTCTTGAGGGAGGGGGTTATACGTGGGATTTTACAGTAGCATTTCACTCGATTAGTTTTTGGTCACTGCTGGCCAGAAAAAAATGCAAAACTACATAAGTGATGATACACAGTAGGTCTGACATGTTTGTTGGTGCATTTTCACAGAAAATTGTAAGAATAACAGGACATCCAAATCTAATGAAAGGATTAAGTAAACATATAAGTGTTATTATTTCATAAGTTACATGGTACATTTATATGGACACCTGGAAATATCTACATTCAAGTGAGATTCCCCTCTGTTTGCACCATGTCTATACAAGCAGACAGGCTCCCACTGATCTATTATGTAGCAAAGCCTTTCTCATGCATGTCTTCAATGAAAGCCAGCCTATCGATGGTCTTTGGATAATCACGTTTTCCTGAGACAAGCTTAGCAGCACTAAATAAGCCGCTCATGGAGGAGGAGGGAGGGGGGGAGTGTTACAAAACTGTTGTATATTGGGAGAAAAGATGGAGTTCCCATAAGATGCTCAGGAATAAAAATAAAATTAAAAAAAAAGTAAATCTGAGACATCTGTATATGAGGTTGGATGTTACAGAAAACAAGAAATAGGTGTTCAGAGATATAAATTGAAGTTATGTAGATGACTGTACCTTTCCCTGCGTGTGTTTTCCTTCAGCAGGTGGTTCACTTCAGAGATGATGCTCCTGCAGCCTGTCTGCACAAACAGCCCCTGTGTCGTCGCCGCTGCAGCTCGTCTCCCACAAACTTCCCCACTTGTTGCTGAATCAACGAAGCCCCCATGTGGAAAAAAGAAAAAGAAAAAAAAAACTCCCTCAGCAAAAATAAAACACGACCTAACCTACACTGCGGCCAAACTCTACAGCAGGACTCCTTCACTTTGCTGGAAATTGCCAGTTGTCAGTGTTTGGCGCAGGTTCTCCAAGGCGCACAAAGTGGATATTTGCATTAGGCCGACCCTCCCCTCGCCTTTCATAGCTGCCATTGTTTGTCTCAGTCGGGGCTCGGATTCAGTCCTTCCCTAAATCCCTGACGACCGGGGCAGAGAATGCTGCTTTCTCTGAGCTCGGCTGCCAATTAACAAAAGCGGGCTGATATGAAAACCACAAAGAATCTACTGTACACTAGCAACTTTTACTCTTTTCTTTAGATGACATTAATAAAATGTGTCTAACGTAAAATGCAAGTTTGCTATTTAACGTTAGAATACAAGGGGGAAAAAACCCATTTTATTTTGTTTTTATTTGAGTTTTTGAGTGAGAGGTCTTTGTCATCCACCTGGTCACGTGAAGCTGACATGCGCAGTAACGTGACAGCTTAACCCCACCTGCACTGATGAAAGAGGTAACCTGCAGAATATACCAATATAACTTATTCACAAAAGTAAAACACATTTATTTTACCCTCATGAAACCCAGGAAAGTAAAAGTTTTAGCTTTAATTATTTATTTATTCACGGTTTTAATAATAACTTATTTTTATATTGTTTTGTTTTGTTTTGTTTTGTTTTGTTTTGTGGTTTTTGTGCTTTTTTTGTTGTGTTTTTCTGATACATTGTTTTTTTTTTTTTTATGGAACATCCTTTGCAGTGGACTTCTTTTTTTTTTTTCTTAGTACAGCTCTTGTTCCTCACAGAGTACAAAATGCATTGGTCTTAAAGAGGTTAAATGAAGCCTAATTTGTGTCAAGATCATAATAATCATAACCTACTGTTAATATTACTAGTACTAGTTTTAGCAGGTCCCTTTAGGGCTCATCACAGCCAATCATCTGCTTACATCTGATCCTGTCTCCTGAATCTTCTACCCTTCTGTCCTCCTTCACCACATCCATACATCTCCTCTTTGTTCTCCCTCATTGCCTCCTGCCTGGTAGCTCCATCTTCATGATTCCTTTACCATTATATTAACTATGCCTCCGTCTTGAAAGTCTTAAAAAGTCTTAATACAGTACAATAAAGTAACTTCCTCTTTAGACTATAGTCAAAGTCATATAATCTTATAAGATAAGAAATACACGAGGAAACCATATAAAACACTTAACATGATTTCACTACCCAGTTTGTACTGCAATGATTCTAGTGGAACTTGTTTGTGTGATGTGCTTTTGTGATTTTTATATGCTTTGAAAATGTTTCTGTGAGTAAAACATAATTTACTGTGTATTCATTCATTTATACATGAAGCAGCCATCAGTAAACCAAAGAGAAACTTATATAAACCAGCTGAGCAGTAGTTAACCAGATAGAAACTTATATAAACCAGCTGAGCAGTAGTTAACCAGATAGAAACTTATATAAACCAGCTCAGCGGTAGTTAACAGATACTTAACAGATATCAAACAGCATAATCATCTACAATTGCATTATTGTCCAATGTTGCTTTGTTTCAGTTCATCTAACTATAACTAGTAACATCAAATGTTTTAACATTATAAAAGGTTGCATACCTCTATAATTGGGTTTCTTTTCTGCCTCCTCTTTTCTTTGTGTGGAAATTACACAGCTGAGGTCTGGTAAATGGTGGTAAATTCAGGTACAATCTCAACCAAAAAGAGTAAGCACACAGACCCTAACGCCATCACATTCTTCACCTCATTGTTTCATCTTCCTCCCTGTCATTCACACACATACTCTGTCTGTCTTTCATTCTATTTCTTTCCAGTCCATACTACCCCCTCTCCTGATTTTCCTCCACCCGTTCCCTGCTCTCACTACAGATCACAATGTCATCCATAGAGTTCATAGTCTAAGGAGATTCCTGCCTTACCTCATTGGTCAGCCTGTCCATCACCATGACAAACAGGTTGACATTACCATAATAATCATAATAACCATCATAGTTTTTCTTTCTGTGTCTTTACAGACTTTTGGCTTCCTATTGCAATAGTATCATAAACCAAGGGAGCTGAACCCAGATGAAGACCAACACACAATAACTAGGTTTTAACAGTTTATTCTTTACACAGTTATGCAAACAGTGAAGTAATACAGACTCAGGAATGGAGCGGCCGTCGCTCCCGTAGAGGCGGAGTCCAGTGTGCCCCAGCGGGGCACAGTGAGAGCCCTGAGGGGAGCGGACAAGGGCGAGTCGAGGGGCAGACGTGGGTCTGTAGGAGGAGGCAGGCTGGGAAGCGTAGT
>JAPSES010000228.1:5773546-5797280 GCA_029822895.1 Maxillicosta whitleyi
ACACACACACACACACACACACCGTTTCCATCTTTTGTGGTTCCTGCAGCCAAGTTGTTGTTTCCTTTCTACACTGGATGCTTTTATCTTTTCTCTTTGTACTGCAGTCCCTTAATGAAGGGCAGTATGTAAGGAAGAGGGAGTTCATGCAGACATACTGTTCTGCTGCTCGGAAGAACTTCAAAGCAAACCATCGATTCTTCTCATCCTTGTTCCTGTGAGACCGCAGAGCAAGGTATAAGCACCTCTAAATGAGAGACAGGCTTCAGTGTTAAGTATAATGAAACAAATCAATCAACTAACTGCCATGAGTGAATATCGTCTCTAATTAAAATTCATGTATCAGACGGCGTCTTGCTGAGCACATAGGGAAAGGAGGGCTTGTGCCGAACACATGGCTCCTCCGCAAAATAACAGTACCCACCAGCACCACCGCCACCTCCACCTTCATGCTCATTACATCCACTGGGAGAGCTAATGAGAGAGCAGGCTGGGTCTGACCACAGTCTGCAGTTTAACGTCTAAACACATGGCATCTCCATCCACATCGCCCACAGTGTCGGGCCTCAAATCTGCCCACCACATGTGTAATTAACTGCTTTCTGGCATCGAGACGTTCTCATTCTTTCACTATCAGATCACAAACTGCTCTGTAGGCAATGCAAAATGTGCGAGCACTTTTGAGCAAATGGTTTCTTGTTTTCCACCAGCGGCGTACACCTGAAACCCACGATATGTACTGCTACAAAGCATGTGATATTAGGTGTATGGAAGACAAATTGGGGAAAAAAATTCGAGGGGCAGATGGTTGAAAAAATGACAAGGAGATGATAAGGTATTAGATCTGTTTTTTTTTTAAAAACACTGCAAATATGTGTTGACACTGTTCCATGTAAACAGGCTCTGTCTTCTCAACGCTTTGACATAAGAGACAGACAGAGAGGTGTGTGATGTTTGTTCCTGTTTAATGCAGCAGTTCTGCCAAGCTTCCCTAAAGCCTCAGCCTACTGCCAGACTTTTATGTGGGATAGGGTAACCAGGGGAAGCTTTCATAGCTCCCTACCAGGTGACATCAGACATCCCCCAGCAGCCTCTCTCTCTCTCTCTCTGCCTCCCTACCACCCATCCTCCCTCTGGAAAACACTGCACATCTTTGTTCTCACATACCCCCTTTAGCTCACCCCCTAAATATAAGTACACACGCTTCTTTTAGTCCATTCTTCAAACCGTATGATGCACAAGTGATTTTGTAAAATCATCTTCACAAACAGGACAGACCAACATGAAGGCTGTTTACAAAGTTCCTCTGGCCTCAGGATATGAAATATGGCAGTTTGATCAGATGTTTGGATGCATATCCAAGTACAAACTTATGCTGGAAAAACATACAAAAAAACATAATACTCTCTGGAAGCCTCCTTGTATAAGTTTGAAACCATGTGGTTTTGAAAACTCTTTTGAGGTCTCAATTTATATGAAATGTTGATTAGCCAGCTACACATATTGTGGAAAAACTGTTAGCACTATACACTTAATTTAGATTTTTGGATCTTTTCCCTTTCCTTTTTTTTTTTTTTTTTAGAAAATCAATGCCTGCATATCAAATTGTGTACACCCTCATCCAAACTTGACCAACAATCTGAGTTATTTCCTTAATTTAACAGAGTGTCTTGTGAAACAAAAGCTTTAGCAGCTATTCCTCCAGAATGTACACAGTTTCTACAGATACAGAGTCACCTGGACTTGACACTTGCCCCAGAAATAGCTTGAAGACTGCCAGTCAATTCCCGATCCGATTGAGAATTAGTTTTGGATGACTGTGGGGTTCCCCAGTGATGAAAATGAGGATTGAGTAGTATCAATATAAAGAAAAGAACACCGCTTTGTAAACAAACTGCATACTCTTTGCCACAGAATGAAACTGGAGAGGGAGTGGGGCCATTGAGAAATAAAAGCCCTCCATTCCAGAAGAAACCAACCTGGCCTTGACTCAAAACCAGATGTGAGCGGTTACACTGAAGAGGGAGATGAGGGGTAGAAAGGGGGAGGGGGCACTGACTAAAAAATATGGGGGGAACTAAAGAGAGAAGGCCCGTTGCACAACTCCAGTCTCCTCTCTTGCAAAACAGTAAAAGAACAATATGCTAATGACTTGACATCTGAAGAGCGAGCTCTCTCCCCTCTCCTTAATCAGGCTAAGTTTTCAGTCCAAGTTGGGGTAATTATGGTGCTTAGAGTCAACAGACCAGATTGGCCTCAGTTAGTATCGAGAAAGAATATTAAAACAAACACTGCTGCATAGACTGTTGGATTGAAGTTAGCGTGTGTAATAACGTTCCTCATGATTACAGTTTAAACCCTTTCTATAAGCATCGTTCTGTGATTAAATTTAGAACAGTGCGCTGATATAATGAGTGAGTCATTATGGTGCTTTTTTAAAAAGGATTTGATGAGTTTTCAAGCTAAACCAAAAGACTAACAACTGAGCTTTCAATCCTTACCATTACTAGACAGATAAATCTTGCTTTTGTGTATTAATTCAGGTATTTAATCTATGTATCAGCGTTCCATGACATGCGTTTCAGTGAATGCCAATGAGATCAGAGCAGAATGCCATCCTGTCATGTGTACTGGCCCCATGTGGCCAAGATGGTCCAGATATGGCCCTTTCAAGGTAGCAGGGCTCTCTCTGAGGTCAAACAGGAGGCAAACCCCTCTCCCTTGGCAGGACATGAATCATTTGGGTGAAGCCTCTTCGGTCCTAGTATAACAACAGCTGTGTGGAGAGATGAGCGTGCCTGCCTGTCTGTGTCAGAGCAGCCTGTAAACCACTGAAAGTCACCCACTCAGCTTCAATCAGAGGAGACTATCTCCTAAACTCTGCATGTCCCTCCAACCCCCTCACCCTATCATTGATCTTCTTCTCACTTTGATTATGACCTGCTGGACAGCATAAACAAAGATTAGCATCACTGGCTGGTCATCCTGCATCTGTCACCAGTGCTGTAATCAGCTTGCCTTCATTAAAGTGGGCTTTGATAGGAGTCTGATGTAATGGACTACCCTCCTCTCAGCTGTCACACAGGCAGCTACTGTAGGGACTTGTGCTTCATACCAGTGGCTGGAATCACACTCATGAATCTGGGTAAGGCAAATGTTTTAAATTATAGACATAGAAGCTCATAACATCATTCTTAATGTAGCTGATCAACTGCAGGAATAAGAAAAGATGAATGGTTTACTAAAAAGTGAAATCAAGTTTAACCCCTGGTGCCACTCGCTGTATGACGGCACAGAGAACATGTTGTTTCAGTCAAACTTAACAAGGCTTGATGGTGTAATGCAATAGTCTCTGCATCAACTTTTATATGACCAGCGCTCTGTGTTATATGCACTCAAACATTTAATGATCTACTGAAAAAAGCAAAGCAATGGTTCTTTAAGCAGCCAGAAGTGACAGTGAAATTCACATGCTTATTATTGCAGGATTTAAGACTAAAACCTCTCGTTCTGCTGAACTTGAATATTTTTGCATGGCAGGCCAATGTCAAGTCTTCAGAAAGTCAAAACTCACAGCAAGACTAGTCAAATTTTTGATAATTTAGTTTGATTCAGATCTACACAGAGGACCTTAAATCTACACTTTTGCTGATAAGAAATGCAGCATGTTAGATAAGATTTAAAACTCACTTACTATATTAAATGTAAACAAACTACAGTGAAGCAACTGTAGCAACAGGCTTCAAGGAAAAAAAGTTGCCTGGAGAAACCAGACAGGATACAAGTAGTACAGATTTCAAACATGCAAATACACACACCCTGACAAACAAGAAAAAAAGAGAGTGCACAAGGCAACGGCATATCAAAGCTAGTGTGGGACAGGCGGTTAGACTCAAACAGGATGTTCCTCTGTTTCTGGCCTCCATGTGAAATTCTGTAAGCTCCCGCGCAGGCCTCTGGCTGTTAAGCCTGGCCAATGGGGAGCGCGCCCAGGCCGATAAAGCTGAGGGGATTTGTTCCACATTCCACAGGCCCTTTAAACAACACAGAGGATCTCAGAATGCCAGGTTGTGGGCGAGGTGGCTCGGACGTCAATCCCATTATGGTCCGACTCCACCTCTCCTACAGCTGGGGTGATACTCTTCATAGCTATCCCACTGAGCAGAACGGCAATGATCTCACGTAGCCGGGGGTGTGTAAACTGGTGCATGTCAGTTACAGTCAGAAAGACTTTGTATTCACCTTTGCACCTTTTGTGTTCAGTGAAAACCATTTCAACAGAAACACTCTCACCTGTAACGTCACTTTCTGTGTATTGTATTTAGTGTCAAGTTCAATGCTGTGAGTCGGGTATAGAGATGTCAGTTAGAGATGTCAGATAATTGCTCTCACCTGTGAGATAACCGCCAACACCACTGTTTTCACTGCTCGTTTTGTTAAGCTGCAAGGGATTTGAGTCACAGCTTTGAAAATCAGGTCTGGCAGTTCATGGGGGCAAGGCTCTGTGGTTGGAGGCTGGTGGAGCTACAGGCGTTATAGTGCTCCTGTGGGTGACTGAGAAATGTAAACAAACCATGTTGGGAAGGACAGCTGCATGCTAGTGTAGAAGAGCAGCATCATGCTTTATATGTTGAGGGCACACATGAATGATGCTGTCAAAATGAACCACAAAGGTTTTTTGGCTGCGAATATAAAGCACTCTGGCTGTTAAAGGTTTGCGGGTTAATGGATGAGCTGTCTCTTAGTTTCCCAAGTCAGTCTTCCAGGAGGATAAGAACAGGTTCAGGGTCAAAACACACTGCTTTACAGTCCACTAGTTACTGTTCCCTATGGGTAACTTACACAGAGAGGTACAGATCCATATGACTGCCCATGATAAGAGGAGCTTATGCTGCCATGACCAATCAGTCGGTAATGTAGCATGAACTCTCAACACATCCATCTGGGAGGCAGACTGACCAAACAGAAATGGGCTGCTGTTGTACTGTACTATTATTGCATTCAGCCCACAGGGGAAATTAGGCTTGTTGGCCAGACTCAGCCAAAATACAGAGCACAGCGCTTAGGATGCAACAAATAACCAAGGTTGACCAGTGAGCAGACAGGCAGAGCTTCTAATGACTCATCTGCAGTAGCTGAAATATTCTCAATAGCACTCGCCAAACCTCAAGTCCCAGGAGACTCCACTTGTTTGCATAATTGGTACTGTTCCTCCAAACTATGAAATATTTAAGGTTTCGGGCCATTCTGCCAACATAGTTTGGGAAAAAAAAAAAAGTCTTGGCTTTACACCGCTGCATAGTTCTAACAAAAAATCTCTTGAATTTGACACATTTCTGCATATTCAAAGTTAGCAGCACCCTCTTTTATTTTGGGTTGTTGTGTAACTGTCCAGTACTGCTGTCTCCTCCAGCTGGTACTGATTGCCAGTCTCAAAGACCACGAGAATTCTTGACACTGCAAGAACAGGCTTAATTCCAAGCTGTGAAGTTCCTCACAGGCCTGGAACTAGACAGGGGGTCATCCCAGGGTCAACACCAAGTGTTTTCCTGACGATTCCTAAAAATATACTCCTGCTGGGCACAGGAAGCAAAGGAGACTCCATGATCGTCAGACGATGTGAAGGAAGCATGGATATGTTAAATGGATCGTTGCCAATGGGCCACTGGCTGTACTATTTTGGCATATGAAGCTCAACTTCCCATGAAAAAAAAGGACAAAGTTTAAAGCTGAAGATCTGATTGAGGAAAAAAAGGCAGAGTATGAGCCAATTACCGATGCACCAAAAATATTCAAAGCTTATTCATATCACTGTTGAATTATTCTCAAAGAAAATGACTAGTGAAAAAAAAGGATAGGAGGGTATGTGAAAGATGAGTTACTTTTGAAATCATTCCTGCAAGACAAGAATTTTAAAGGCTCATGTTGCAAGCCATGAATTAGAATTTTTATTTGTGACACATCACAGAAATATGCCAAATAGAGATTCTGAGGCCACAGTAAGCGAGACTGTAACATCTGTGCTTCTTCCTTTTGGACTAAAGCTGCCATGTGTGCACTTTAGTGACCTGACAGACTTGCTGTGTGTGTCTGAAACACTGTTCTCCAGTGTGAAATTCTGGAACGTAATTCATCCATGGCACAAGCAGAGATCAAAAGGCTACGGTGCAGAGGGCAGCTCAGCTTAGCTCCACCTCCTTCTCCAGCTCAGCTTTTGCAACAGAGCGCATAGAGAGCTGCTGCTTTCTCAGCCATAATTACTGGAAACTGGGGCTATAAAGCTATGAAGGAGTCTGCACTTACAAGCAGAGTTAGCTTAGCCGCTTGCATATTCTTATCTAATCTCAGGTGTAAAGCTACAAGCCTTCATGCTAATGGAGTCTCGCTCTCTATCACATAGCAAGTCTGGAGGCAGCCCACTTAAAAGCACAAAGTGTGACACTTTACGTTTGATAAAAGTTCTTGAAGTGGATTTATGCTCCATAGAGCAGAAGGCGCTGATGTGCAATAACACCTTAAAGCTGAGCACATGATGCTGAGGGTAAAAGTTCAGATATCCTGATACACTGGCATTCTTGAAATGATAGGATCAGTCAGGCCCCTATCAACATGAAAAAGTAGGTGCTGGATATAGAGAAATACCTTGCTCAACAACAATATCAGAATACTCAGCAGTATTCATTTACAGCAGTCTCCTACCTGAAATATTTGTGAAAAGACTTGAAAAACAGCTTTCATTTTTAGGACTCTGGGTTTTATATATGAGATGAAATACTGCAACAGCTCAAGAAATAAAAGCCAGATTTAAGAGAATATGTTTTCTTTGTGGAGCGCCTCCTAAGAGCAGATGGTGTCTCTGAACATCTTAGCAAGGGGGCAGGCATCTCAAGGAGAACTGCTGTTTATTTGAAACGATCCTTTAGGTAAACATGTTACATGGCACACAGGGCCAGGTCAGCTTTTGAAGTGGATGGGCTCAGGAAAGAAATGGGTGGGGGAAGAAAAGAAGGCTGCCTTCAGAGGAAATGAGAACAGTGGCCTCTTTCAGCACTGTTTCATCCTCTCCCTCCTTTTTTGTCACATATAGAAAGAGCACAAATGGTGTATAGGTGGTATATAAATACATCAGCACAGAATATGAGAACGGCTGAACTCTCTTTTCGTGTGGACTAGTAGAATCATTTTGCCATCATCTCTTTCCAAATTACATCCCCCCCTGAAAAATTACCACCCATGACAAAAATAAACCACTTCCTTTTAATGGAAACCCATTGAGGGTTTGATGACGGGAACAGGTTTGTGTAACAAAAGCAAGTTTGCAGCCATTTCCCTATTGGAGAGGAATGTGATGTGCAGAAGGAGGTCCGGGCCTGTGCTGTCTGCAGAGTCCGGTTCCAAGCTTTGAAGCTGCTAGTGTGTTTCAACAGCTAACCACTTTCAGATGGGACTGTGGCGTTTTATGAGCTGAGTAATAGCGATACCTACACATGTGCAGGCTTGGGGTCCCAAAGAGGGGAAGCTCAGCTCAGAGCACAGTGAAAGATGCCTAACTCCTCGGGGGTCTGGGTTTGGGTGTGTTTGATAAATCTCGCACTATGGCATTGTATATGAAACTGGAGAACAGGAAGGTGGATAGTATATAAAATCTGCTCAGATATGAACACAGTTCTGCTATGAATGCTTTTTCCCCCTCAAGGTTACCTTGAACATCAAATACATGTAAGGTAAAGTTACCAGGTTTCTTATGCATTGAAAATGCAAAAAAAATCATGGGAGGGACACATGGAATATGTCCTCTAACCATAACAGCAAGGGAGAATGGTTGGTCTACATGTTATGAATACTTTGAGACTTTGCTTCAAACAGCACAGCATCACGACAAATGAGTAACAATGCCAGCAGCTCTGGGTGCTCCACTTTTAGTATACAGGAAGCCAGGGTTTGTGGTGTGTGTGGTGTTTCATTCTCTAGCCTCAAAATTAGCAGGGTGTCAGGTTCAGGAATGTAGCGCATATATGAAGTTTCTACGCATATAAGAGTAACTCTGAAGGCTTTTTTAAAATAAAACAACAACACAGAATGTGAGTTGTCATTAGGGAGCTATGTGTTGCATCCCAATATGAATATATTTTTGCCATCTACATTATGCATCGTTATCATGATGCATTAGTTGTCATCCAAGCATCAAAAGTAAAAGTATTCATCCCAGTGATTTATAGTTTCAGTGTAATGTGCTGGAAACTGTTATTGAGTTTCCTCAGTGCTTGTATTGTGGAATATATTGTATGTTAGGTCAACATCTGGCCTTTGTGGAGACAATCTCAAGTTTCCACTGGTTGAATTTCTAACAAACTCATGTCCGATGTGGAATCCCTGATCCTCTTTGAACAAACAAGCAAAATCTGTGTTGTTTCTTATGTTAACTTTAAAATATCTTCATCCTTATTGAGCTGATCATATACTCTATAATCACTCGACACGTAATTTAAACAATGTATTCAATTAACAATGGCTATAATGACAACATATAACAACATCACCAACAACCATAACTGAAAAAATATAATATTCCCCTGGCTGCTCTAAGGCTTGCGAAATGAAGTCCACTTGGAAAAGAGCTAAAGCTTTCTAAGGGGGAACAGGGGTTTATGTGGAAACATACCTTACACACTAAAATGTAATAACCTTTGAGTCTCCCGGTGTTTTACTTGGCTGGGAGACGCACAAGATCAAACACAGACTTGGATCCAGCAGCCTTTGCCAAAAATGTCAGCGCTAAGCACTGGGCTCCAGCTTCAGGTATTTTCTTTCCCCTGGCAGGGCGCAAGAGCAAAGACACAGACCAGTGTTAACCCTCGGCGGGGCTGCCCCAAACAGCCACCAGCACGCTGCTGCACCAACCACCACAGAGGAAGTGAGGTCTCCCTCCTGTCATCGGCAGCCACGCCTGTCTAGGTCATGTAGTGTCACTGAAATCCTGTAATGGGATTCACTAAAGAAGTTGGACCTTCACATATGTGCATGTGAGATGACTTCCACTGAAGCTACGCTCATCTCACTGAAGAACACATCTCCTGAATACAAAAAGCACAGACCTCCATCAAAGCCAGTTCCACTCCATCCAATATTATGAAATCAAAACTTGTGACCTATGTTATCCATGTCTACAGTTTCTAAGTTCTGAGTTGTTAAAGAGTGAGAAAAACTCCCACCCTCCATCCCATCTTATGGATCTGCTCCAAAATTCATCTTTAGCCCATGCCCTGCACGTGGGAGAGAACCAAGTTTCCTATTAAGTCTCATGAAAATAGGTGGAGCAGTTTTCGCGTAATCCAGCTGACAGACTGAAAGATGAAAAACAAACAGAAGTGATCACATAACTTCCTCACCAGAGATAATTATCAGGAAAAGCTGTGACAAGAATTGACTTCAAACTGGTGTCAGTGGGAGTGACACGGCATCAAAAATGACATAGCCTAATTCTGTGTGTCTGTTGATGAGCGGTCCTACAATGAAGGAAATGCTGTCTTTTGTTTAAAAATATACAGTTTGCATTAGATTACTGTCAGGAGGAATAATGTATGCATTCTATTTATGTGGAACATCATATAACATCAACTGTCATTGTGTCGTCTCCAGTCAATTTTTTTTTTTTCCAGGCAATATTTGATTGTTTGACACATCTACTAAGGCAGATACAGCTTCTTAAAATTCTCATATTAGAATAATACATAAACAGATCCAGATAAAATGGAGTCATTTCTTGGGGGAAATTCATTGTTACATACAGGGGTGGTCAAAATTATTAAAACGTTCATACATTTAAAGAGGTTTCAGTTGTTTTCTGTTGAGTTGGCCAAAATGCTGATAAAAAGAATGAAATTACCAAACTACCAGCAACAGAAGGAATCTGCAGGAACATTGAAAATGAGGGACTGACCCCTTAAAGTCAGAGAACATGAGATAACATTAATGTTGACGTTTTTAAGAAATATACTGATACTAATGCAGAGAGATGTACTGCTATAAATGCTGCAAACATTGCTGACTGGTGGATGAAAACAGTTGTGAGTCGACTCATTTCGTCTGATATTTGTTGTATTCAGAGCAAAAAACTGAATTTTTATAAACATAATGAAATTAAATCATGTTTTAGTGTCAATAAGGTAGATATTTTCAGATCCGTCAAGTCTTCTAATCGTTTTGGCCACCGCTGTAAGCATGAATATACTACTTTAATTTGTAAATCCATATTAGACATAGTACAATAGTATACATGAACATTATGTCTTGGAGGTTCAGCATAAAAAATAAAGTGTTCTTTACCCACTGAACCCCTACCATCTCAGTCTGATTGTACGCTGGTACTTCCTCCTGATGTCCACTAATAGAGTGATCCCCCCCCTTCCCCACCCCCAACCCCCATGTGCTGAAGTCACAGGAGAACTAGGGTGAAAGTGAGCCAACTGCTTCAAAGTACTTCATATAGTATAAATATTCACAGGAAAATAAACATTTAATCAGCCCGCAGTGTTCCAGTGTCTTTCTCCATGAGGCCACACAAATCCACTTCAGCCTCTCAGTTGTTCACTCAAACATAAAGTCAGAGAGAAAGAGAGAGAGAGAGAGGGGTAAGAGCCATGTGACGATAGACACCAGAACATGAAAGAACGGCCAAAACAAGCATCTCGCTCCTGTGACAAGTGTCGAAGCCGACCAGGTGATGATGTTTACACTGACAGAGGAGTGAAGTTTATTCTGGACAAATGGCGACCAATGTAGACGAGGCATCCAAACAGAGTAGTGGGATTTCCAAGTTAATAAAGGCAGGAAGGTGAGATCAGCGGTCACACGGTGGACAGAGTGGATGAGCATCGTCATTACTCCCCTCCCCCACTACCTTTAAAACCCCTCAAATATCTCCCCCTAGAAGAAAAAACACCCTTAAAGCCCCACTCCCTCTCTCCCTCCCTCCCTCTCCTCCTCCTCCTCCTCTTTTCCTCTTCCCCGCCACCCTTGCACCCCCTTCCCACCACAGCCCCTCTCCCTGCTCCAGGATTTTGCTGTACAAACCAGGAACAGATGTCTGCCGGGGCCGTGCTGAAAGACCCCGCTGTTCTGGATGCCAGCCACATGCTTTTCATTCAGAGATGAAGGCTCACAGCTCGCCTTCTTGTGAAGCCAATTTCAGAAAAAAAAAAAAAAGAGAGAGAGAGAGAGGGAGAGGGGTGGAAAAAAACAAACTCTCCAAATGCCTTTAAGTCTCTTCAAAAGCAATACATATATGAGCACACCTTTTTGTCCCTGTATATACGACTCCCTGGTAACGCTGCCACATGTACATCCTCTTTCCTGTCATTTGTGCTTGTAAAACATGAAAATAAACAGTCACAATGAAGAAGAAATGAAGAAGCTGCGTAGTTATATCCAATCCATGCAACGCAAAAAATAATAATAATAATAATAATAATAATAACCACAGTTTCACATTAGTGACTCTGTGTACTGAAACATAAAATGTCATTTGGAGCCACAACCTTAAGATTACACAGATATCCCTGCTTCAGATCCAAATCAAATACTGCAAACTCAAAATTAACACAGGGACTTGAAGATATACCCAAATGCCCAAAAGCAAAACTGTCCAAACAAAACATCCATTTTTAAGCGTGATGGCCAAATAAGGATTTTTATGTATGGGGAAAATCTTATTCACAGATTCCAAATGAATGTTAAAAAAACATTAGTGTACAATTAGTTTAGTGAGCTGCATGGGAACTATGCTCTTAAACCTCATTTATTATTGAGTGCTATGTAACTCCATAAGTCAAAATAAATTTGAGTCTCAAAGCTTTTGCCACATCATTACATCCAACTGAATCCCTAACCGAGCCTTTTACTTCAAGTGTGATATTATTAACCTTTCAAAGTGAATAATAAACGTCTTTGTTGTGGAACTTTAAATGTTGACACACTCCCTCTTCACAAGCCAAGTCTGTGGGAAGTTTTGAGACAAAAGATGGTGCTGAAAGGCTGAATTAGCCTGTCATTATTTGGGCATTCAAGCGTGTCTGTTTGAAGCTCCAAAATGAAGCGGTGTGGTTGTGTGTGTGAAGGTCTGGACTGTTGATGTGTTGATGTTTCCAGAGGTGAAACACAGTGAACCTTCTCAGAGCTCTTCCACTAATGAACGCACAGGTTTGGATAAGTACAGGGTTGGGATTTGAGACGCGCTGCCCCTCTGTGTTTTACATATTCAGTAATGACAAACTCTCTTCTGTTTTGGCACGGGCCACCTCCTCTGTCTCACCTGTGCCGCTGTATGTACTTTACACCTGGTGCAGACGCCTTGAACACCTGCAGTGAAGTGTCAAACCAGACAAACTGCTGCCAAGTCATCTCGCTGAATCATGCTGTCTTTGTCCACATTTTAATGGAGCTATAGGATTACAGCAGTAAAATTGGGATTACACTTTGGAGCAATAACAATGTTTAAACAAGATTTTATGTTCTTTCATCTTTTGTTATTTCTTACAACAACGCATTTATGATTTTTTTTTTTTTTTTAATGTAAAATGACAGCTTAATTGAGGAGAATCACAGGTTTCCACAAGCTGATGTTGAAAATGGACTATGTCAATGCTTCCCCCCCCCCCTACCCGGTAGTACTCCATCCCTCAGCCCATCCCCCAGGACAGGGTAGGGGGATAGAGGGGTGAGGGTTCGGAGGCTCCACTGATATCAGAGCCCTTTTATAACTCCCAGCTCCGCGCTTTGAAGTCACAGCCAGACAGCTCAGGAATCCTACTCCCCCGTTTGACAATGAGGAGGGGGATGGTCACAGCTAAACAGTATGTTTGACCAATCACCTCTTATATGAAATCATAAGTAATTTTAACTGTCTCTGCAGCTCATCACCCAGTGCTGTCCACAGAAGTATACAGTGAAACCAACGTGAGGCATATGTTTAAACACTTAAGAGGAGAAAATCAAACTGATATAAAAATCCTTATGACATACTTTAAATCCCTCAAAATAATTATAACATTAGTGCTGCTTTCTGTTTGACTTGGACTTGTTCAAACCCTAGACATGTAAGAACACATAATCCAATAATTGTATCTGGAAAACTGTCTGTGTAACCTAATACAAGCAAAGAATTAATTAACAGTATATGGGATCAAACAAGGAAGTAGTATTACTGTGGCACTCTGGAGATAAATCCTATCCCTGTTTAAAGGAAGTCTGCTGGATGGAAGAAAAATACCACTGGGAAAGTAATCTGCCATTACATTACATATAGATATACTGCAGGAGTCAACCATTTTATATAGCTCGACATGAGCTCTATCAGTTTGTACTAATATGAATAACACATTTTAAATTATTCAACCAACAATTAATGACTTATTTCAGGAGACCATTTTAATTTCATCATTTGGTTTAATCCTAACTGAGTTATGAAATTTGTTATGTAAAGAACCAAAGATTTTATTTACTCATAAAAGCAGAATAAGTTAATAGATATCAGGCAATGTGGCGTTTAAATACAAGGATTCACTAAAAAAGAGCATTGCTACAACTAATTAAAATGAATCCACAAATAAACCTCAAAATAAATGTGAGTGGATTTCGTTCTGCACTTTTAATCCCATATTAGTGCCACTGAATAAAACTTAAAGGACCGGTTCATTTAATACTGGAGGTTTTCCAGCTGTTGTCTGTTAAAATCCTTGAAAAGTAACTAATGACATCAAATAAATCAGGGGTGTGACTTTGATAGAAGTGAGGGTGGGATCCTACTAGTAAGTGCCAAACTTGTTCCTTTGGTGGTTTCCCTTCAGGGGAGTGTGAACTCCAGCTCCTCTGAAGCAGAGTAAAGTTCTCCTTTAATTTGCCATGAGTGGGCGGTTTATAGCACTGATATAATCCATAACTCTTCCACTATTACAACCACCCACCTTACAAATTGTCAGTACCTCTGTGTGAACTTCTTGCTGTTTCTGTCTGAGGAGCAGGACTCTTGTACCCCTCAAAACAACACACTAATTGAAGTGATGTAATGTTATGCCACAGAGGGCTGCCTACTGGGAGCAGCACTAGAATGGGAGGCATTGAGGAAAAAGACACAGCCCTGAGTCATGATGCCAGCAGCCACAAGAGCAAACTTTATATCCCTCAGTCTGAGAAACGACTACCTTTCCGTCCAGTCTGTGTCTGTGCTGCTGAGCTGCTCTGCCAAGCTGCTTCACACACCAGGCTCATGGCTGTCATAACCCATCCAATGCTGCTGGCAGGGGAATAACCACTGCACTGTTGTGCCGGAGCCAGACATGACAGAAAGAACAACAACCTACAACTTCGAAAAGACATCAGCATGTCTTCACACATGCTTGAGAATACAGCTCGCTTCCCCTTAAGTCAAGAACTTCTCATCTTATCTTTCAGGAAGAGGGAATGTAACAGCTTCTTCCAAACAACTTTGAAGTGCCTGACACACTCATCCCATCAGCAAATGCAAACACACACTCACACCTGGCACACCTTTTTCATGAATGTTAAATAGACATGGAGGATGCACGTATGTACAAGAGGAAAATGTCATTCTTCTTTAAAGCACATTTAACTGCCTCATGGTTTACAGATGCACATAGTGAATTCAACGGTGAAGTGATTCTTTGGTTTTCATACCATCCATCACTTTCAATATCTCTCTTAGAAATACGTTTCATTGTTGTCATTACTTAGTGCAGGGAAATAAATATCAAATGTATGAAAACAGCCTGATACCTGCATGTTCTTCAGCTTGTGATCCGTCGCGCTGTACCGTTCACATTCCTCCATCCCTCTCCGGAGGAAAGCATTCACAACAAAACTGTCTCCTAAGATTAATAAAAAAAAATAATAAAATAAATAAAAAGAAGAAATCAGACGCCTCAAACACCAAAGAGAATCCTCTAGGAGCCTATTTTAGATTATGATCAGTGATAAATCCTGAAAACAATGAGCTCACGGTGAATGTTTTCTCACCTTCGGGGTTTTCTCTGCGCTTACAAGCTTCAAGTCATCACACATAAGGATGCAAAACAGACAATTTGTTGTTAGTGTCGCAACCAAATTGGTTACTATAATATATTCGAAAGCAGAGTTTTCTACCATAAAATCTCTTACCATGTTTAGACTGAAGTTTGCCCATTCTTATTCTCTTCCTTGGATCGATTAAGGTACTCCGAAATCCGATAAGGAGAAAACAGTCACTGGTTCAACATGGTCACATTGTGTTTGTTTTGCAAGAAGAATACTCCAACTTCATCCAAAAGCCAACAAATAAGCTGCGTGTTCATTGAAGCATCAGTCTGTAAAAACACAGGTACGGCTGTAAAAAAAAATGATCAAAAGAGGAGACAGGGCGCACTCGCTGTCTGACTCCAGACTTCTTTTCGCTCCAACTGAAGGTGGAAGTGTATTGAACGCAACACGGAGCGCAGGACGCCGTCAGTGCGCACAGAAGGAGAGAAGCATTTCCTGTCTCTGCTTTAACACAATAAAACTCCACCGGTGAAGAAAACGATCATTTATCGACGTATAAGAGAGGAAATTAAAGTTAGGGCAAGAATATGTGAAATTCATTGTTCTTTTTTTCCTCAAATGGACACAAAGAAACATGCAAAATTACACGCGAATAACTCAGTAGGTATCCAAGATCTGGTTCTTCCCTTTTCTCACTCATGGATTTAAAGTGAGGTTTTACTTGAAGTAATGTAAAGCCTTAAACTTATTAAACTAATCTATTTTGCGATAGCAGATATTGTTTTCATACTAGAACCTAAATTAGTAAGACAATAGAATATACTCTAAGACAAAATAAAAATATGTTTTTAATAGTTAAAAGCCGTTTTCATCGATATCATTCATTAAATTAAAAATAAATGGCCTTTTATTGACGTTTGGAACGAATGTTGAATCTTACAGGCCATTATTTAATAGGCCTATACAGAGTCTACTTCCGGTTGTACTGGTGTCTCGTGCCTCTGACACACTGAGCGGGAGTTCGGCCCATGTGTTTGGTTGGATGTAAAATCGCGTCCTCTGTTGGTGTAATTTTTCTTGCTAATTTTTTTTAAGTAGATACGTTTGACCATTTTAAATCATTTTATTGTCAATAAGCTGATAATTGAAATTATAACAAAAAAGTGTTATTTTCTTCCAAACTAATCTAAACGTCATAAACTTAGGCTAAATCAAAGCATTTAACCCTAATCGGGCAAATGACAATTTTTGGTAACTTGCACACACATTACAAGACAGTGACAGCAACAGTTACAGTGAGTCAAAAATGTCAGGACCAATGTGGTGTGGTCTGTAAGGTCCACCTGTGCATGAACAGCGGACCTGCTTTGTTAGGTACCATGAACTTCATGGTACCTAACAAAGCAGGTGAAGTAATGGTACTAATGTAAGGAATAATGAAGTAATGGTACTAATGTAATGAATAATGAAGTAATGGTACTAATGTAATGAATAATGAAGTAATGGTACTAATGTAATGATGAAGTAATGGTACTAATGTAAGGAATGATAAAGTAATGGTATGTAAGGAATGATGTTTAAACTCCTGAGACCTTGGAAAGTGTATATTTTTTTAATTTATTTTTTTACATTAAACAATTACCTTTATTGGAAACTGCATATACTAACAATAATAAACCAGTTTTCTGATACATTTTCAGAAGCATTTTTATTTATTTATCTATTTTTAATGGAATATCCTCAGCAATGGACAGCATTTTTTAAGTAAAACTGTCAAACTTTTGTCCCCTACAGAGGACAAAAACACATTGCAGGGATTCAGGAGGTTAAAGTAATGTGTTGACAGGGGTCTGTATAAGCATTTATGTTTGTGTAATGTTTTAAAATACATGTTCCTTTCACATTCCACATGTTTTTGTTGTATTTTTATATATTCTTCTTAGATTTGTTTTTGATTTTTTTTTTTTTTTTACCAAATATGGTAAATTCATTGACCTTGATTTTCTATATAACAATTTAAAAATTGAAAAAAATAATAAAAATGATAAAGTCTTGTTATACCCTACAATAACACAGTTGAAGGAGTGTTTCTATGATTGCCCTATAAAGGGTTAAATAAAACTATTCATTGGCCTATGTGATCAGGTATGAAGCAGAATACATAACATGATATATTTTGGACATCCTTTACGCAAAAGCATTGGGCTTACTTACTTTATGTTGTATGAGAATAAACAAAGTGGAATTAATGACACATACACCATTACCAAACACTTTATAATATCAGTCTGTGTGCTAACCACAGGCGGCCTACTATAGAGTCCATTATTTATTTTAGTTATGTGCACAGACGATGCTAAAGATAAACTGCTGTTTATACAGGAGAAGAAGGAAGAATGCCTTACTTAAACCTACCAAACATCAAAAGCTCTTCAGCAGGTTTTACAGTTTGTTTTATTTGGCAGGACATTAAAACAAGCATAACTCCAGGATATATGCCAAATGTTATGAATATTAATTTACTGAAGTAACTTAATATAAAAATATGAATGTAATGTAGTATTTGGTAAATATCCTCGTGCTGATTACATGGAAATCTGAGGAGACACGAACCTTCAATTAGTCATGATTCTGTGCATGTTGTCAGTCACCCATTGCTGCCATAGCAGAAGAAATTACAGTTCAAGCTTGTTATCTTTATCCTTTATTACTTAAACAATGGATCTTGGTCTGGAAGAACATGAGAGACATTACTTCATTGAGGCATTGGTAGAACATCTTATTTTCTGTGGGTACTGCATAGTGTCCCAGTTTCAGTACCACAAGCCAAACTTGATGAATCTTGATGGTGGGCTTCTTTAAATTAGGGCTTCCCATCAATTTGTCTGCCATTTGACTCCTCACAGACAGGACTCTCTGTGGTTGACAGGATGAGCCGACATTTGCATAGCTCATTGATGGCAGCTTTCTTTGATCCTGCTTGCCGTGCCTAATTATCACAATTTCTTTATGCAGCCCCGCACCCAGGATTCTGCCTCTTTACAAGGTGTCTCTCCCTCCAATGCATCCTCTCTCTTTTACTCCTACTCACATTCTGCTTAAATGGAATAACATATGGGATGCAAAAACCTCAGAACTCGAGCAAAAACAACTGTTCATACAGTTTCTCACAACATGGTTTGGGTTGGAAAGAGAAAGAGAGCTGCCGTTCGCTTTTAAGGGCAATGTTCAGTCAGATAAAAGTCCTGGTTTATCATGAAAGGCAACCGTGTAGATGAAGAACGGAGACGTCTAGAAACACTGAGGGTTTTATGGGTGCTCATTAGTTATTTGTACAGGATGTAGATCATTGTGCTGGCAAAAGTGGAGTTTTTGCAACAAAATCTCTGTCATTCAATGGAGGATTAGCAACATAAATTGTGTTAAAGGTCATTGTAAACATAACTTCCATTAAGTTTAATCTGTCATGTTATACCAATAGAAATGAGTGATAGTTTCCATGGTTTTCTGTGCAGATTTGTTTAATTTCCTCTTAAAATGCCTATAAGTATGTGTGTAAGTTAATCCCCCTCCCTATGTGAATCACCATTGGCACATGCAGTGATATTCCATTGCTTTCAGCCATGTACCTGAACAACGGTTGAGAGGATAAACATCAAACTGTTTGTTTTGTTTGGATTTTCTGACATTTTAAAACTGCTTGAAACAGTGATAAAACCCCGTAACAATAAGGCTTTTGACTTTTCTTCCTTCTCCTGCCTTGATTGCCTTTTAACAGCTGCCTGGTTTTGGACCGACTACAATCGAAAGAAAAAGGCCTCCAGACAGCGCAATTATGGTTTTATTTACCATGCCCGTTCTTACAGCACTCCTTTTCTCTCCACTTTGTGATCAGTGATCAGATTAACGAAAAGTAGAGCTTCTGCATGTGAATCACCTCACATAAAAACTTCATTGACATAAGAAAATGGTGTGCACCAAACAATTAGGTGTAAAAGATAGGGTAGCATTAAAGAGATCATTCAGACAAATAACAGTTATGTTGCCTTAGTTAAATGAGGGGAAATCCAATCTGGGTTTCTTGTAAAACCTTATGCAGACAAATATATCCTTGAAGGTTTGATTATACTATTAACAGAGTATAAATCTTTTCCCTATATTTGATCCTAACATTATGATTTTAAGAAAGAATATAAAACCTAAGCAGTAATTTGATTTAAAGCTGTCTAGGGAGCAAGTATTTATGAGTTGGATAACATAAATAAAACTGTAGCATACAGTAAATAATGTGACAGGCTCAACAAAACACTGAAGACAGATTACTTTAAAGGTGTCACTGGTATGATATAGTGGGTACGAGGTGTGTGAATAGAACGGAACGAAATGCTTGCTTTCCTTTTATACTCAGGAACAGCCGACGGAACTCACCTTTGAAGTGGAGTGAAAAAGCTGTTGGCCAACAACAAACAAAGGGCACATTGTCTGAAGCCGGCAGCTGACATGCAAAGCAGCAGAGCATTCACAGAATTCAAAACATGCTCATATGAACAATGGAAGCACTGATCCCTTCATGTAAACTGTGCATGTGCATGATACATTCAATAAGTGAATCATCTTTCAACTGTTTTGTTTTAAGGTCAAATATCAGCCAAGTAAAAACAACCACCATCACACATATTATAACTCTGCAGGGGTGTGGCTCACCAAACAAGACTACTGTGTTGGCTGGTAAAATGCATTAAAACAAAGGCTGTAAAAGTTGCTTTTACATCCAGCGTACATGAAAAACCAAAGATTTGAAAAGGAGAAATCTGTTAGAATTATCCAGATAACTATATTGTCACACAAGGGAAGTCAAGGTCATCAGCTCCTATAACTGTGACCTGTTCATTTATTACCCTCATTGTGATTATCATGTCATAAAAGACACAACTGCCTAGAAATAAATGATGGCATCTGTACGCCACCTAGTGGTGAACAGCTGATATAAGCAAAAGTTTAGAAAATAAATGCACTGGGACAAGTTTTTAGCACAAATAACAGTTTATTACATCTTTATATACAAAACAATGACCACAGTGACTGAGTTTGAATACAAAAATATAATAAAAGAACATTTTCAGGGAAAGTTCCTGTTTAAACATACAACAGCTGCAAATGGAAAAAAGTTAAGATGTAAGATAAAGAAAGTTTGGAAAGGTTGAGCTCAGTGAAAAGACAGATGCAGATATTTCAAACAGTACCAAACTGATATTTCCAACCATAACTCAGAACTTAAAATACTTTAACCGTTAATAATCTGCACGGGTTTTTCTGTATCAATATCCATCAGTCACGTCAGAGATACAAGCTGTCATTTAGCCAAAAACTTCCACCGTGTGAGCTAACACCTTTTCAAAAGTATCCCATTATCTTATATAAAGCAATTGAACTGTCCCTTTAACATGAAAAGAAAAATAACGTAGCATTAAAGTTAAAGCTGTATTTTAGATCCACAATGGAAATACATTTTAGAGTAGTTGAATTAAAGTAAACAGTTACAGCGTTCAGGTAAATGCATTTACTGAAACCCACAGACATAAACTTACTCCTCTAGGTAATAGCACCACAATATTACCTGAGGAAAGAGTTAATATAATATTTGTTAAAATGTTACTTGTCAGTATATTAACATAGTGCTTCCAATAAAGATGTTACAAGTTGCAGTTTTACTACAAATCTTTTTTTTTCTTCGGTTTAACAGAACAGTCTTGTGTCTGTGACGGTCAGTGTGAGTTCAGACACAGTTGACCAAGTTAACTTTTTCCTCCTTCTGTTTATCCACCGCTCGGTCCATAGCATCCAGAAACTTCTCAAGACTCACTGTCGGTGTCTGGAAAAAAAAAAAAAAAAAAACATTGAAAGGACAATAGAAATCTTTTTTAACATTCACACTGTTGAACAAAAGCAAATGCTTACCTTTACGAACAGCGCGTGGGCTAGAAAGGGTAACTTCCTGAGTGCCCTTCCACTGAAACCTTTGCTTTTTCTGGAAAAGTAAAAGAAAATCAAACATTAGCATCAGTCAGTTTTAGCTCTCACTGGTACTTTACACACAGTGACAGTGTAATTGGATGCCATTACATTATAGGCGTTCACTCACAGAGCAATGTTCCTCAGGATCAGACTGTGTTCAGAGACTTCACTCTTTGCAAAACCCATGGTTTCTAGTTCAAACATCGTAAACAGCTGCTGCCAAGGATAGATGATCTGGCACTGCACGTACAGCACATAAAAAAAAACCAAACAAATATGACAAATTTAGCTAACAACTTCCACCCATCTATTTTCTGCAACCACTTAATCCTTTACCTTGGATGTACTCCAATCTGTTTTTATAAATGTGAATGAGAAGACACAAGATCTCGATTATGTAAAAAGTCGCCTCAAATTATCATGGTAATACAATTATGCAATAGCTGCAACAGGGCTGACATATAGACATATTCACACCTGGGGGCAGCTTAGAGTGGGAGGATGCCACAGTACCCAGAGAACACCCACAGACACAGGAGAACAACTCTACACATAAAAGCCCCTGCCTGCAAAGAACCCAGGACTTCCATGGTAGGAGGTGACAGGTATTAATGGACCAAATGGAATTATCACTTGGTCACAATTTTGAAACATATACCACAAAAGTATTACAAATGATATATTGTTTATTAAAATTTAAAAAAAAAAAAAATCATCCTACCTTCATCAGCTCTTCAAGGCAGGAGAGGTAGATGTTGTAGATGCCCTTTTCTGATGGGGGCCCGATGTACTGTTTGATGTCGGCTCTGTCTACAAAGGCCAAGTCAATCTTTTCTGTCACATTGGATGTTGTCAAGATCACAACATTGGGGTGTCTGAAATATGAACCCCAGAGAAAAGAGTCAAAACAAACACGTGTGAACAGTACAAAACTAACATCTGCAGGACTTTGCAGTAAATGCTGTTATTTATGATTGACTGCGGGAATTAAAAGTTTAGGGGTCTCTGACTGTTTGATCTGATCGAGCTGAGTGAGGACAGCGTTGACCACTCGGATGGCGTCAGATGGCTCCGTTCCCGCTTGGCAGGCATTCCTCGCTGCTGTTAGACTCTCCACCTATCCAACAACAGACGTCTTTACTGAAGACTGTACAGCTGAGGAAAAATATTTAATAGCCGAGTACGGTCGATTAAGGAGTGTGCTGATCAGAAGATGACTGAAATTTTACCTCATCAATCAGAACGAACACAAGAGCATCTTTGTCATCAATTAGCTGTTGGATCTTTTGAAACATCTTTGTTACCAGCTTACCGCTCTGCAACAAAAAGGTACAATTAACGACAAAAAAATCATTTTATCTGAAACATCCCTAATTCAATCATTTAACATGAAAGAATCCAGGTGTACCTCTGAGAACCACTTTGAGAACAAGCTGTGGCTGTTTATTTCTACAAATTGTCCATACGAATACCTGCAGGGGAAGGAGTGTATGGTGAAATGAAAAGAACAGGTGCAGTATTTGCTGAGGTAGATTCACTAAAATCTCTTACCGACTTGAAAGTCTGATTGACAGTTTCTGGGCAAGAGCTTTGCACAGTGATGTTTTCCCTGTGCCTGGAGGTCCTAAATGCGGGCATACATAATGTGAAAATTCAACAACTGTGTGCAACAAACTAATGAACTAATCAATCACAATAACTGTTGGAGCCATGAAAACATAATTACCATGAAGCAGCACAACACGGTTCCATGAAATCAGGTTACTGTCAACATTTTTGTCTGAGAAGTAAATTGTTGTTGTGACATAATCTAGGAGCTGAGACAAAATGGAAACAGCGTAAACTTTTGTACAAAAAAAGTCATGTAATTATTTATTTCTAAACTGCTCTGAGGTTTTCTTACCTGGGTTTTGAGTCCATTCTCATACACCAGGCTCTCCCAAATCCCATGGAATTCAACTTTTACATCACGATTTAATGGAAAGACAACAAACAAAATTTAAGGTTGGTGACCCTGGAGACTTTATACGAACACATAAGAAGCCTTCATGTCTTAGTAAACCTATGAGTGAAGTATAGTGAACATCAGTGCAGGAAGTGGAATGTGCATTATAAGATACATAAGCAATTACAGAATGTTTTAATACATTTCTTCTGCTATTAAATTTTTTTTATTAAACATAGATTCCAGTGCAGCTGTCAAATATTACAGAATTACTTTAAATTAGGGCTGTCAAAGATTAATTTTCTTGATCGCAACTAATCTCAGAAATTTCATAGTTAATCGCGATTAATCTTGATTTACTTAGCATGTGTAAAATTGATATTTTGCAGTAAGACCGTTGTAATCTAAAGTTAAACCCACAATGCAAAGTATTTCTGACCATTGTGTCTTAAATCAGAATAAAATGAAGACAAAGGCAGAATTTACCTTTTGGGCTTTTTAATTTTCAAAAAGAGTGTAGAGAAAGGAAAACACGTATTAAGGATGAATGACTGGCTACTTTGAGAAAATGTAAATAAATGAACACAATAAAGCTTCCACTCGAGGTGCCTATGGATGCGTAGAAGGAACAAAAGACAAGCAAACTCGAAATAGCATGTTTAACCGGCAATGAGTTTAATTAATACAACCAGAGGAGCTGCATGTGGATGGTAGAAGTGCGGAAAATGCTGGCAAACTGTGATC
>JAPSES010000228.1:5812924-5839450 GCA_029822895.1 Maxillicosta whitleyi
AGATAGATAGATAGATAGATAGATAGATAGATAGATAGATAGATGTGACTAAAACAGACAGAAAAGAAAATATGGAATGTCTAAAAGCACAGTTTTTATCAGTACAATGACATAGATATTGATGTAAGAACTGGAGTGAGTTTGGTTTTTATCAAGAAAACATGGAAAATGGATGGATATCAGCTCTGAAATTAAACTATTATGAGCTATTTTTGTTGTTATCATTTTATTTTTCCAAACAAATGTACCTTTACTTGTACCAGGCATTAAAATGAACAAGAAAATGGAGAAAACAAGGGCGGTCTAATAATTTTTTCTGCAACTGTAGGTAGATAAATGTTTAAATAGGTAGGGCATACTTCAAAATGGCATGAAACAATGTCACATGATATACACTGACGCATATAAAATTGAAATGATTTTAACTTTTTATTTACATTATTAGAATTATTATTATTTACATAGTATTATACACATCAGGAATCATTTTTGACATGGTGAAATTATTATGTACTGAGTCCCAGTTACACTTTTATCAAGAATAAATCACATTGTTGCAATAATTTCATGAGAACAGGGCAAAATATTTGATTCCAGTTTTATGGGCAACAGCGTATATGATCATATCATACTGAATAGTCCTGCTCATAGAGATACTACATGTCTATTCTTTATACATTCAACTACCATCATTGATAGATAGGTGCAAATGAGAACTAGAAGACTGAGGCGTCATCAGCCACAATAACTCCATCCTGATTGTCTTGGTCTGAATCTGTGATGACATATGACTACAAACCCCCTGCCATCAATAGTGGTAGTCTACGATGTCACCATGTGTATATGTGTGAAAAAATGGGCAGGGGTCAGACAGAGAAGGCACTTGCACTGGACAATGGGCTCCCAGTGTCCATTGCTCTGAATGCCATTATTCATACACATTAATAATCTCCTTTTTCCACAAAGAATTGACATACTGATTATAATGGCTTTATGCAATGTCAGGGGTGGAACTTTTGTACCCATTTAAGTGTTGACTGTGGTCAGCAATGTCATATTTGTAATTGTTGGCAACTGGAGGGTGGAAACAAAGCAAGAGGGGGGGTTTACGTGCTGCTACTGGGGGTGAGTGAAAGCAGTTTATTGGCAACGTGGAGGGGACTTTGCTAGCTGGAGCATTTAGCCATCAGGACACACCATCTCTCCCCATCTCTGTCTTGGGTTTGTTTCCAGTTTGTATCTTTTTTTAAAAAACTATTTTAGAGACATTATTGGGGTGTACATTTCCATGGTAACGCATATTCTTTAAGGATGCTGAGCTGAGTATGGGAACAGCTGAAAGGTGAGCAGAGAATCATCACTTATAAGATGAAAGTTGAGCTATGTGAATATAAATAGATCATTTGCTAATAGTTTTGTTATTTTGCATGACAGCATTTGATTTTTTTTTTGTCTTTTAATAATGATGCGGTCAGTTCTTAAGATGTGATTTAAGTGTGAGGCTTTGCTGAAAAGATAAATGCCTGAGCTTGGTACTTGCAGATGCAAATCAGGATGATGATGTGTTGAGAGAGGAATCCCTGTACTTAAGACTGAATGAAAGCAGCCAGAACCTACAAAGAGCAGACAGGTTGTTGATCAGTGAGGGCATCCAGCTTTAAAAGAAGTGTCACAACAAAGTAAAATTTAAATAGAGTAGCTATCATGGAGTAATTAAATACTTAGATGATGAAAAGGATTTGTTTCTTTTGAAGACGATAGCGTGATTTACCCAACTCCTGTCATAAAAGATCTCTTTCTGTACGCCAGAAGTGATAAAACAGTGCGTCATTGATAAGCCTGTTCATGTTGGAACACGATTAAAGACTGGAGATAACCATTAGAGTATTTCACTTTATATAATTTGTATGATTATTGTTATTTCCTTTTTTTTTTCCTTTCCCTTTGGTGTTCACATATGTTCAGACACATCCTCTCACGGGTTTCACCTTTTTTTTATGTTTTCCACAGCACAAAAAGAAAACAAAAGTCAGCTAATCCAAGCACTGCACAAAGGGAAAGAAATTCCTGCACAAGCATGGCAGATCACAAGTAAGTTTAAGACATTATCTTTAGCAGTGTTCGTTTCACACTATGCGTTGTTTCATGTATCCATCTGCTTTCGTGGTTTTTGATTTGTGTGCCTTTAAATTCCACAGAGACCTATTTATATCCTTCACTTCTCTGCCAGAACACCTAAGACATCTGCTCATTCACAGGCAGCTTGTGCACAGAAACATACATTGGAAGACTCTAATCTATTCTGTAATATGCAAGTGTGTTGCAGAAAGGGGCAGCACAAGACAGTTTAGCAAGCTGTGTCTTGACCTAAGGGCATGACACACACTCCACTTACTGCACAGGAATGTATGCGTTTGAAGTCTTGCAGGACAGATGCCTTTTGCTTAAACCTTTACAGATTCTTCTGTCCTCCCCTTGGTCTAGAGTCTGTTTTGCTCTTGCACTTTAACCCTTGTGTGGTGTTCAGATTTTTGTTTTTCAGCCAGTATTCGTGGGTCTGGTGGACCCGCTGCATTTGTGTGTTTTTTAATCAACATAATCAAACAATTTTACGTCAAAATACTCAAAAGATGTTTACTTCATCCCAATTATAAGCAACATAAAAAGCATATAAGTTTAACAGGTGCCTTTTGCCTTTGCTAGATCACATTTATGAATTAAAGTGCGACTCAGTTTTAGTTTCTTTTTTTTTTTTTAATAAAATGTAATATAAGAAGATATGAGAGGAAAAAATTCATTAAAAAAATTACTCTTCATTTTTCCCACAGACCCAAACACCAAAGAAGGGTTAAGTTCATCAGCCAAAAATCTGAGCAGTTATTTGCAGTCAACTAATACTTATTTATCTTACTGACTTTCTTAAGTAACATCTGAAGAGCTCTTTTCCAAAATGCTATAAAAGCCATTTAATTATATTTTTTTTACAATCTGATTTTAAGATAGCATCAGGAAAATTGGAACTAGGTTAATGTTATCTGTTATTTCCATGACAATTTTACACATTATAACATAGATTTCAGTGATATTGATAGAGAAAGACAATAAAAATACTTAATTTTTGAAAATGGACATATAGCGTTTTGGAAAAAAGCTCTTCATCTCTTCTTCTTTGTCAAACACATCAATAAATCTCTCTGAGAACAGCATGTCCATCATATTATCCCATCTGAAAACATGGGTGATCAGATGAGGTTGTATTTTTTTTAACCTGCAGAGACAACATAGACGACTTCAAGGTCCAGACGGCCAAGCATCCAAACATCAGCTCAGCGCCTTTACGGCCACACAGTGAACAGTCTCGGGATCGGTCGTCCAAAAGGCTTTCAACTGAGTCTAACGGAACCAGTGACGGAGGACTGGGGGGGTCGTCCACACCGGTGGAAGTGACTGCTTTGGAAGAGTCATTTCGTCGCTTTGCCATCCATGGTGACACTCGTGCTACTGGTAAAGACATGCATGGCAAGAACTGGTCCAAACTCTGCAAAGACTGTGGTGTGATTGACGGCAAGAGCATCACCCTCACCGATGTGGACATTGTCTTCAGCAAAGTCAAGTAAGAAACCACCAAATATGTCCACTGATAAAAAAAACTAAACGGTGTAAAATCCTGTGGTCCGTATCTAAGGTTAAATCTTAACCTTATAGTACAAAAAGTTTATTTTTATGTGGCTCTAAATTAACCCATAAAGACCCAGTGCCACTATTGTGGTAGTTTCCAAATCAATTTTACTCACTATTCAACCTTTCTTAACCCATAAAGACCCAAACATCCACTGGTGTCCAGAAGTATCTACTGATCTATACCTGTTGATCCACTAATCCTATCAATACATGTTAATAAGTGGTGTAAAATGCAGTTTTCACCTATTCACGGTCATTAGATATGACCCATTTGGGCATTCAGAGGCTCCGTAGTTACCATGGAAACACTGTCATCTTCTACAACATTGACTCACCAGTAAAACCCATGGAGTTGAATCAATAACAGTGGATGGACACGCTTGGTTTATGTTCAGTTAATGAAAGATTTAGCTGAAAAAGTCAGTTTTCTTCATTTTCCCCTGTTTCTTATGTAATAACCCTTAATGCTAATCTGATCTTTACTGAACATTTACATGATCAATGAACTAAATATACAAAAATACCAGATTTTTACAGAAACAAAACAAACAGATGATAGAATTAAAATAAATGGTGATAAGACACTCCAGAAAGGTTCAATTTAGAGGGCAAAATGAACTGCCACAAAGGTAGCACTGAGTTTTTACGGTTTAAGTGACTTTTCAGCATTTATTATAATGTTACCGTCTGTATTTTGTATTTTTTCAGTGAAAATCAGGTATTTTACTATATTTAATTCACTGATCATGGAGATGTTCATAAAAGTTCAGATTAAAATTGAGTTATTATATATATAAAAAAAGAGAAAACTGAAGAAAAAGTGATTTTTTTTCAACAAAATATATTGTTAACTAAACATAAACTCAATGTTGTAGATGATGACAGTGTTTCCACGTTCACTACGGAGCCTCTGAATGTCCAAATGGGTCATATCTGATGACCATGAAATGATTACAGCCTTACACCAATTATTTTCATGTACTGACAGGATTAGTTGTTCAGAAAAATGTTCAGAATGTTAAACATTTTACATCAGTAAATCATTTTGGTAGATGGTGGACGTTTGGGTCATCATGGGTTAAATCTGCAGGCTGATGAATAAGTTATTTCTATGTTAATATATAACTTCTGGCCCTCACCGCAGGCTTATCACTACAAGACTGTGCGGTTTTACTACGTTGTGTTACGTTACTGTTCTAGTAGCAGAACTGACTGCAGCATTAGTCACAGATCTGCATGCCCAAAAGCGTGTTGTAACATTGTGGTTTCCGCACAAATGGAGATGAAAACAGGCCAAGGATTACAATGTAGAGGTGAATAACAGAAGGCTTTTTGTCTATTACTGAATTTGTTATTCATTATGGATCTGGATAAATGACATTATCTTTAGCAGCAGGTCAATTGGACCAGCTTTTACTTTATATTGGTACATGGATCACACATGACAACTCATTTAATAGAGGTTTTTGTAGATACTTAATTCCATGTTTCCAGGGTACAGATCTTTTGTCAGTATATTAAATGAGCTTGACTGAAGCTGTCCATCAGAAACAACAGCCATAGAGCAGAAGGCCAGCATCATCCTTCATCCTCAGGCCACGTTGATTCATCCTGTGCGCCTAGATTTAAGTGAAGTAGAGTCTAGTAATGCTGACACAGAAAACATTCATCTATATATAGCTGTTTTATTAATGAGTATTCTAGACCAGTTTTCAGTCTCTGTGCTGCCAAGGCCTCCATACATAAGATAAAAACTTTTTCCTCCTGTCTGTTATGGTACAGTGATGAAAAAAGTGCTTTCTTTCAAACTAGCATTTTTTAAAAAATGCTTATTGAAAGCAAATAGCATAACATCTATATGAAAATCCATGACAAAAACAGTGTAGGTTATCATGGGGAAGCTGGTGAGGAAATTGAGTGAAACAAAATTTATATCCTGTCTGTCAGCTTGTGTAATCGCAGAACAGACAGTGCAGTACTCACCCTACCTCAGTGTAATAGTCACAACATGCACCTTCTTAATTTTACTTTATATATATGTATATATGTATATATTGGCTATATACATATATCCTTATTTATGGTAGATATTTCTCATTTGTAGTATAGTTAGTGATTTCAGTATTTGTGTGATATTTTAATAGTCTTTTTTGATTTGTCTTTTGCTAAACTGATTTTTTATGATTGACAATAAGTATATATATTCTATTCTTTTCTATTCTATTGTAATTACATTAACCCATTAACCCAGTGCTACTTTTGTGTCAGTTCGCATATGATTTTTCCCTCTAAACTGAACCTTTCTGAAGTGATTTATCACCATTTATTGTAATAGCATCCTTTGTGTTTGTCTATATTTAATTATTTGATCATGTGAATGTTCATATTGGATCAGGTTAAAGTTGAGTTATTACTTTAGATCCATACACTGAACATAAACAAAGTGTCTCCATCCAGTGTCATTGATCCAACTCCATAGGTTTTACTGGTGAATCAATGTTGTAGAAGATGACAGTGTTTGTTCACTACAAAGCTTCTGAACGTCCAACTGGATCATATCTGATGACCATGAAAAGATGATCAACTGCATTTTTTAGATGAATTATTTACATGTACCAATAGGTCATAAGTCAGTAAATACTGATAGTTGCTGGTGAATATTTGGGTGTTTATGGGTTAATGTATACGAGTTCCACAAGGAAATGAGCATGATTTTGGTGTTAATGTCTTTGCTGCACCAGAATTACATCATTCTAAATCTAAGCAGTTCTCTACTTTTATTTATACATATCTGGAAGAAGTCCAGACAGAAGTCCAACACTGCATTTTCATTCATTTATTAAGGTTATTACTGGGTGAAGCAGTTATTTTATACAAAAAAAGCTCAACAGATTGGTTATTTGTTAACTTATTTGTTTTGTTATTTTGTTATTAGAGTATTTTTCTTCGCATCCATCCATTAAAGCCCTCCTGGCACCTATCTGAGACCCC
Source organism: Maxillicosta whitleyi (assembly GCA_029822895.1). NCBI lineage: Eukaryota > Metazoa > Chordata > Actinopteri > Perciformes > Neosebastidae > Maxillicosta > Maxillicosta whitleyi. The sequence goes on from JAPSES010000228.1 coordinate 5,819,597, forward strand.
CTAGTGGGCCATGCCCCTCCTGTTGAGAACCGCTATTCTAGATGAGCAGAAAACACACTGAGAGATGAGTGCAGATGTTATATACAGTAACATAATGTTGTTTCTTAGTTGGTACAAACTGGTGCAAGAGGCCAAAGCATTTACCATGTGGATTTGTATGGTCATTTTAAAAAACTAATCCACAAATGTAAGTAATGTAAGTAAGAATTTTTTATTCCAGTGTGGAGTAAAAATTATTCTTCTACAAAGCACCAGAATAGAAAATAGTAGCTGTAGGCCATTCATCATCCAGTGGAAAGACTACAGAGAAGGTCTCACACTGATTTAGTGGATTTTCCGTGTTCTGCTGGTGTTTAACATAGTCCCATCAGTCATTTTCTGAGCAGACCCACACTGTAAACAGGAGATTCCACAGTTATTTTAGTGTGTATTTAGATTGGAGTATTATCATGCATAGTCAACGTTTGTGCTCATTAAGTAGTATGCTTTTTTTTTTTTTTTCTTTTTTACATCATACTCTGACCCAGAAAACAGTAGTCATTACTCTACAATATTAAATGTATTTCAACAGGGATTTGGTTGTAAGAATAACAATGCAGCCTGACTAAACATGCTTTTTCTTTAAAACACAATAGCACTATTATTGTATGTGCTGAACAATTCTCTGCCCTGAAAGATTAAAGGTCATACAATGTTCATTAGTGGTTTTATACAGTATTGAACACTTTCAAAACAAAGGTGTCCTTGTTTTCTGGCCTTTGAGTCACTCACATCAACACTTCCACAGTTGGCATGGCAATGGGCGTCAGTGTTTACTGCTGGGAACATTTTTTTTGGCAGGACTTGACAGGGGACTCAGCAACAACATAAAGCTGACTGGTTTTCAAGCTTGTTTACACTCGGCTGTGTAGGTGAGCAGTATTTGGAAATGTGCAAACAGTGCTACCTTTTTAATGGGAAAAGTCTGTTTTTTACATGTTAACACTATCAGATCTGTGTCATATGTTTGACGTAAATTGGCAGGTTTTGTGGTATAGACCCTTCCGGTTCTGATCAGGTAGATAGTTCATGGTGCATTTTGCAGTAGAGTAAAATCATCAGACTAAAGCATATGGTGTCTATAGACATCAGACGAAGAGATGTAGATTGGGGGAGGGGCTCCTTTTCATGGAGTTTCTGACTCCAGGCATGACTGAACCAGGAAACGGTTGCCATGCCAAAGATGCAGATCTCCACTTTGCTTTGAATTAGTGTTAAAGCTTTGCTCTTCGCTTGCACATGAAAAATTAAACAGCTTAATGAGCACTGGGTAATGACAGTATGGTTGAACAAACCCTTATTTATTGTGAGACTGGAGGTCTGCTGCACCACATTGCAGCTCTGCTGTACTGTCTGCCTGCTCCGAGCCAGAACACCACCCGGCATAAACTATGGACGAGGCAGAAATCTGGTGTGATCTAATTAGATACGAACATGATGTGGTGGTGGTGGCTTTGGTTATTTCCTCATCACTGATCATAGTATAGATACTTTCTCCAGATTTGTGTGAGACACTACTGCCTGTGTCAGATCCGTAGGGACCATGTACCGCAGATGGATGAACTCTGTCAATGACCGACTAACCTAAACTAAAATAAAGTTCTTAAAGCCCCCGAACCCTTTCACTCTGAACCCTATCAAAGCCTCTTCAGATGCTAATATGGTGTTTGTAAACATACACAACTTGGCTAAGGACACTTTAGGAAATTCAGTAGCTCAGTATTGGGACATCTGCACAGGACACATGGTTGTCTTCTTAGATGGAGATGACAGCTGGAAGTTCAGTTTCTCTGACAAAAGACAGCATGGAACAGGCGCAGAGGAATGGAGCGCTCAAATGTTCAACACTGATGGATCGCCCAAACAAAACTGGATGAGTCAAATTAATAATAAACCCAAACATCCCTGTTTACTGCAGCTGGTTGCTATGACAGCAGGTTGCTTAGGGAGACTGCAGGCTTTATAGGCTGTTGTTTAGGTGATTTATCACCACAGCAAAGGCTGTTTGTGTTTGTGTTACTATGCACTTTTAACATGGAAGTGAAACAGGCAAGTAGCCAGTTAAACAACTGGAGCACTTTGACTTTGAAAATGATTGATGATGATGTGCCGAGGTATAATTTTGTCAGTGGGTAGAACAGTAAATGAAAATACAGTGGTTCTAAGCACCCTCACAGGTACCTCTGTGCTTCCAGTGAGTCTAAATGTTTCTGTTACAGTGAAATAAAAGCATCAGTGTCTGTGAACTGAATACTGTAGCTGAGAAGCACTGTCACACAGCTGAACACAATATGATACATGATATGAACCGACAGTCACATATACAGCCCACAGCTGCACGAGCAAGTCAGTGGAGCTGCTCAGACGACAGTACAGTCTGAGACGCACAGGGACACGGCAGCCAAACAGTCAAAGTTTTCTCATTGTTTATCTCAGTGGGATACCATCTCCATGCTGTGTCTTACATCTGCCATGTTGAAGGGATCTGTGTACTTTACTGTCTGCTCTCATTTTCAAGCCTTCGGACTCTAGAGGCTGTCACAGAAACCTAAATACACTGTTTCATTCTGTCCCTAGAGGAACAGCTGAGCAATATATGATTTGAGGATTTTTCCTACTATACAATGAGTGTTATCTCCCACTGAAGATCGCTTTTCCACTTAAATTCTAGGAAGAAATCCTGTCGCACCATCACATTTGATGAGTTTAAGACTGCACTCGGAGAGCTGGCCAGGAAGAAATATAAAGAGAAGACTGGGGAGGAAGCAGAGGCCGAGGTCTTCAAGCTGATTGAGGGCAAGGCACCTGTCATTGCAGGAGTCACGGTAAGACTGCAAACCAATCACTTAACTTTATTGGAATCTACATCAAGCTCATTAAACTATCACTTTAAACTTTTATTTCAAACTTCATTGCAGCGAGCTGTGGCTTCCCCGACAGTGAGCCGTCTCACAGATACCACCAAGTTTACAGGGTCGCACAAGGAGCGCTTCGACGGCACCGGTCGCGGGAAGGGTAAGGCGGGACGAGTAGACATAGTCGACACATCTGGATACGTCTCGGGATACAAACATCAAGGGTCGTATGAAAAGAAAATCAATAAACCTACTATGGCCAAACCCATGTGAGGATGAAGAAAAGGAAATAAAAATGTGTTCATCGACTCGGATAATTTTCTATTAAAAGAGTACTCAAAACAAAGCACAAAAGAATAGGATTTCATATATTTTCCCACCCATCTATTTTGTGTGTGTGAGAGAGAAATGTTTTTGAGTTCCTCTCTTTGTGAAAGTGTGAGAACTGGAAAATTGTTTACATCTATTTTTACAAAGTCATCACCAGCTGGTACATTCCTGTCTGATAGCAAGTTACTGCCAAACACTGAAGAACAAATGAAAGAAACTGCTATGCTATGAATATTGATGCTCTGTTATTATAATAGGACCATATAATATTTATTGAGCACAATGAACAAGAACATGCCAAGGAAAACAAAAGTGGGACGACAGTTTGATGAATTAATAACATTGCACTTTTTAATGGAAAATTCTCTATTCCCATATTTAGCTCAAGAGATGCATTAAGTTATTTTGGGGAGTTTAAATAATTGGCATCAACTTTTGACAAATATAAATATTTATTGAAAACCAACATTGATTATTTTATCTTCTTGTATTTGTTTGTCTGCCATCCCCAACTGTTGTTGAATCTTTATTAAATCTGCTGTTCGTGTTTTTTTTTTTTTATTATTATTTTTCAAGCTCACACTGTCATTAAATAATTTGCCTTCAGCTCAAGCCAAGTATTGGACATAACATGTTCCTTTTTTCATAATTATTAGACTAAACATGTCCGACCTCTATCATATCTTTTTACTCTTGTGCATATGTAAATCATACAGAAGTCCTACCATGGAAATATCTGAACCATGCCTGCTTGTATCACCTATTACAAGGTGTTCCTCTCTGTTGTTATTCAGGCCCTATTGTTTCTACCTGCACACAAACCATATTATTAACATGCATTTTGCAAAAATAATACATCAGTAAACTCAGCTGAAGGAAGCTCTAACCACAGTAGTTGAGCTCAGTTGTACAAGATTGTATTTTAACATTTTACTTACTTTATTTCCTACAGTAGTTCTATTTGTAGTAAGACTGTGTATGTTAAAAAAAAAAAAAAAAAAGTTTATGACACTGGCTTCCTTTGTTTTTTTCTTCTCTGTATTGCTGTACTTTGTGCATGTTCTGTATATTGCATTTGATTCAGAAGCATATAGATGACAGTAAGAGTTTGTCATATTTAAACTGCTGTGCCTGCTGTGAGGATGGACTACTGGATACAGACTTAAATATTTTAATGCTACAAAACAGTCATGAATTTGTGACATCTTGATAAAATCTTGTATTGCTTGAAATCAATATGTATCAACCTGTACATGTACAAAGTCAGCTAACCTCCAATGCGATAATATATGTCAGTTTTTGATTACCTTTAATGTGTGGTACAGTCAGGCACAAATTACTAAAAAAAAAATCAAACAAAAGCAGGGTTTTTCTGTTTTACAAAAAATGAAGAAGTTTAAACAGAGGATACTTTTGTAGAGGAATATTTTTCCAATGTAATGACAGTGTTTGTCACACGACCTGTAGCCTCAGCTGATGAAGAATCATGCGTCAAGTGCGAAACAAGCAGCTATCAGTATGTTAGCAATTGTCTGCTGCAGTAGCTTGAGTATGATCTTTTTTTCTGTGCTTAATGCCAAATACTGTGCACCTTTAATGTGGAGGAACAATATTGTCTTTTTTTTTTAAAAAAAATAACTCTTAATGTACTTTTGTGCCCTGGTGCATGCAGTGTGTTTTTGTTCTTGTTCTTTAGAGCTCTTAATGTGTGTTCATGATTTGTAGTGCATTATTGAAAATAAAAAAAAAAAAAAACATCCCAGAAATACTTCAACATAGGTTTTTGGGATATCAGTCAAAACTTTATGTTGTATATGATGTTTTACATTCTCTACATTTGCCAAGGAATACTGTGAAATTCCCCACCAGCAGCACCAAGCACTGACCTGTAACATTCACATAAAAACCACATGCGCTTGATGTTGTGTCCACATCCTAACCTGCTTTGCACTGTTCCTGCATTAGTGTTTGTGCAAGAAAATGTGTGTGCGTGTGTAGCTTTACAGGCCTTAGGCAGAGGTATAAATAAAGTCACAGTGCAGCTGGAATCTAGATGCATTCATTCCACTGCTGCGTACAAAGCAGATGGACACACAACTGACCTAAAAAAGAAAAATCAAGGAATGACAGCCAGGACAGACACAATCTTGCCACTGATCCAGGAAATACATTATGATCTTTGCACTTGCATGTTTTCCCATAAAAATCATTTGTTAACATAACAGCTCTGTCACACAGTTATACACAAACGTGGTTGAATAAATTGCCTTTCCACATTATGGTTTACAGCGAGCAAACACAGCCTATATGCATTTCTGAAACAAACACTTATCAAACGGGCTACTAAATTAATAAATACAAGAAATAAATGTACAATAAAGTAATATAAATAAAGTTGTTTAAAAAATGTAGCTACTGCACAGCAGATACGTTGCTCAGCATTATGTTCAGCCTCGTGTTCGTCTCCTTGTAATTTTTCTTTACACGTCTCCACTTCCCTTCAGTTCTGCAAGTAAACACTCGTTGGTAGCCACCAGGGACCTGCAGCACACACAAAAGCACAAATCAAATAACATAAACAGACAAAGAAAATGGGTCCAATGCGGTGCCAAATGCTCTGGTGGTGGCATCATCTTACCTGTGGCTTTCTTGTAGCATGTTTGATAATTCCTTGACTTTCTCAACTTCATGCACTTTCCCCCGCAGCCCCTCGATCTCTCTCTTCAGCTCATCCACTTCTGTCTGAGCTTCTAAAAATGCACATTGAATTATAAAAAGGTTTCTGCAAGTGTTTAATGGTTGCCTTTTTTCAACAGCTTCGTGCTTTTCAGACTTCCCACTGACTGTGACGCATTTGTACCCAACATTCTAAGCTAAAGTTTTGAAGTATCAATGCCATTACTTTCAGCAGGCCTCAGCCAAACACTAAATGAAGTACTAAGTGCTCTGTTCTTGAGCCAGATCTCATTGAAATTACAGTTACTTATATTAGATGAAAGTAACCTTAAAAAGAAGCTAAGCTCTTACTTCTAGAAAAAGCTATTATTTACTTCTTGATGAGGAATCGCCACATTAGCCCACACACACCACATACTGGAGCTGGATGTGCTCCAATATTCTGACTAAGCTGCAGAATTTGTATTAGTTCTCACTGGATCCATATTACTTCAGCTTCAGTTTTTTTTTTTTTTACAGTATGAGCAAAACATAACATTCACCAAAATATATTGAAAGTTAGAGGAATTATTGCAGCTTTATCAAAACTGACATCAACTTGACAATCAACTGGATTTTTAAAACTTGACAAAAGAGGATGTTTTAGAGCCTCACATTCAGATTATTGGATTTCAGGCTTTTTGATTCTACTTTTTGGTCAAATGGCTATGTTTTCATGAGCTCCCTTCAATGGCTTCTTTACTCACCTTTAATCTGAGTAATAGGTGAACTCTTCATCATAGACTTGAGATACTGTCTCTCTAACTTGATGAGCTGTTTCTGTAGAGAAACATTCTCCTCAAGGACAATCCTCAGCTGCTCATTTAGTTTTCCCTGTTTTGGGCAAAGCAGATAATATATAGGTGGTGCACTTGTTAACAATATGAGACTGTCATGAAGCTCCATGTTTCCTACTGCAGAATCCACTCACAATGGAACTGTGAGCTTCCTCCAACTCAGAGGAGAGACTGCGGACTTCTGTTTTGTGCTGTTCTTCTCGTGCAGCTGCTTGGAAGCTCAGTGCGTCAACTTCTCGTCTTAAGGTCTTGACCTCGGCCTCACGACTGGAAATATCATTTTCCATCAGAGAGAGAATCTGGACGGCCTGAGCTAGTGCCAGAAATAGACAGAATGAGAAGACATTCATTATCTCAGTCTCCTGAAATCAGATACCACATTCCCCAAAACTAAACTCCAACTCACACAGGAAGTTGTTGTTATGATGCAGTGATTTTTCTCCAGTCCAGTGTTTGTCCACAAGATTCAGAAGCATCTCCAGTGGTTTCCTGTAACTACCCTGAGGGATGAATGGATTAAGTTGAGACCAGGGAAAAACAACCTCAAACACCGGAAGGAATATAAATGATTTAAGATTATATCTGAGTATCACAGGAAGAGTGCTTTAACTTCCCACCCTCTTTTTCTTTTCCACTTGCTGTGGTAGACTGGAGCCCTCTTCTGTTTTGTTGGAACTTGAGTAGGTCAGTCTTGGGGGGTGCAATATTGGGTTGGAAGGGTCAGACAGATTCAGACCAGGTCGCCGTGGACTTGGAGGCTGGATATTAAGGAATGAAGAGCTATGATGGTGACTTTGATCTGTAAGAATAACAGACATTCAACATCACTCCATGGGACTTGATTTGGTATTTGTGGAAACATATCAGTCTTTTAACAACACTGAGCCCTTACCAGGATTGGGGGTAAAATGACCTTTGGCTACATGTCTGGTGTGTTTGGAGATGTCCTTTTGCTTTTGCTTTCCAGGCTGAGGTCTACCTTTCTCTACATAAGGTCCAAAAGACACTTTTGGCCTTAAGGCAGCAGAACTTTTTTTATGAGATGGTGCTTTCACTTGAGGCACTTTGGACTCTGTGTTATCTGCTCAATTATAAATGATAAAAAGACAGATATTAATGTACTATTACACAAATTGAGTTAATGATTCAAAGTGAAGATCAACTGACTTCTGTCTCCCCCTGCTGGTGGAAATACACATTTTGACAAAATCGTTGAAAATCATTTAACTAAGTACAGCACATTTACTGAATGCGATTTAATTGTCAAAGATATCTTTTGTCCACATGTCACCCAGTACATTTTCCGAGTCAATGATTTTTCTGTAATTATGTACAGGGCTGTGGAAAGTCTGGTGTAGTACATGGCTTGACAGATTTTATTGCAAGGCCTATATGCAGGGAAAAAATGTGCATTCACTCATGATATTATTTTTGTGATAAGGATTATATATAATATTGAATGAATAGTTAATATAGTTAATGAGAAGATGATTGTCTTAGAAAATGAAAATTGCAGTTTTCATTCTCTTTGCAAACACAAAAATTAAATTTTTTTCTATTTCTACAAGAAGATAGAAGGAAGATCAAAAATACACTTACCATATTTTGTTGGGGGATTTCTTAGAATGGATCTTGCAGCCTCCTAAAGACAACAACAGCAGATTTTCTGTAATAATTTAAATGTCCTATCTGTTTTTGTTTTGTTTTTTTTACCTACAGTGGCATAAAATCACCTGTTTTGGTGTAGAACATCTCTGCTCTGTAAAATCTTGCGACTCTTTCTCTTGGGGATCTGAGACAGAAAACATTGCTGATTCATTTATTGAAATGTGGTTTTAACGGTAGAATTACTGACATTTTGCCAGCTGACCTTGCTGCAAATGAGTTGACTTTGGCTGTGTTTTTTTGAGAACATCTGTGAAGGACTGAGGTTCCTTTAGGTCTCCATGATTTGTTTCAACAAAATGTAACACAATGTCATTAGTGTCAGTCAGGAGCGAGAGCCTCTTGGTTAAACGCTCAACTATAGCCAACCTCGGATTCCTGGTCCTAGGAACCACAAACAAGACAAGAGAAAGATGCAACTCAAGTAGGTTTTTTGGCCCTCCACCAGCCCAAAAATAAGTCAGTTTGTTATGTTTTCAATGGTACAGCTCAACCAAAGATAATCTAAAGTGAAATGACAAATACTTTTAGCTAAAGATCAGAGAAATAAATTTACCTTTGTTCAGCAGGTGGATTCACACTGACAGTCTTCTGTTGAGGCAGAACATCAGAGGAGAACTGCATAATGGCAGCTTTACGCTCAGTGTCTCTGATGGAACAGCCATCTAACGAGTAAAAGAACACACTTATCCAGGCTGAACACTGACATGAGATGAGGGCAAACTGTGCAATGTGGTTATCTATTACCTAGCTTGCGTAGGTTGGGAATGGCATGCACAAAATATGGGCGATAATCTGGGTAACTTTTAGTCAGGGGGTTCAGCCTGAGGTCCAGCTCTCTCAAAGCAGGCAACTCCAAGAGCACTTTTAGCTGATCGAGAGAAGGTATGCAGTTATAGTACAGGATCAGCCTCTCTAATACTTTCAGGTGTTGCACCCCCTAAAAAGAAAAGAAAAAAGTTCATGCAAAACTGACACACTGTTACAACCATTTTAATTCAATTTTGAGAATTGTGTTAAATATTTAACTTCAAAATGTCACAAAAATTGTAAAACTGTCAAACACAAAACTGATGCTATGATGAGTTTTAAGGGTGGCTACAATGGGAAAATTTTTTATGTCTTTGCTGCCATATGAATGCTAAACATTAGAAAGTACGTACAAATACGTGTACAGCTATAAAAGCTATCTATACGTCGCTTTAAACTACCTCAACAGTTACGAGAGCATTGCAGGACAGATCCAGAGATTTTAGACGGATAAAGTTATTCAGTGCGTTTCCCAGATGCCTGATTTTCTCCTCATATGTCCCGGGCAGGCTCAGTGAGCGCACATCACCTGTAAAAAAAAAAGGGTATAAACAAGCCTTATGCGACATTATTCATTTGGTTTGGTATGAAGCAGCTGACAGGCATCACCAATGCCTATATGCTAGCTGTTGTTAGCAACGCCGGCTAACGGAATTAGCTGTCGGTCGTTCGAACTGAACTTCACATGAGCACATAAGGAAGTACATTTTTTATTTCTATGCAAGAAAATGAATGGCAAAAAATAATATTACCGAGACATGGATGTTTTAATCGCAGCCTGTCCCGTATCCACTGCTCTGTTATAGTTGTCAAACACTCCGCCGCCATATTTTTCGAACTTTTGCTGCTTTTACGTGCTGTCGGAAAATTCGAGAGCCTTTTCTTCGCTCAGTGCATCACTGAAATCTTTACACCTGCTACATATTGATTGATATTAATAGAGACAATCTGTAAGTCATTCATATAAATGACATTTCTGATGTTTGGTTTTGGTATCGCTGATTCATATCGATAAATCCATTGAGTAAAATATCTTTATATATTTTCCAATGATTAAATGGTCACTATATGTCCTTACTCTCACTCAGTTGTGTTCAAAATATAAATGAGCTTTAAAATAAAAGAACTGTTTGGTAAGTGCTGGATTGTGGAGTAACTGTTATTACTTAGTCGTTGGCCATTTACAATTTCCAGCTGCTCATAAAAGCGACATCAGGAGTCTGCGCATTGCGGTGACTTCCGCTCAGTTTTGTCACGTGTCCAAACAACTATACCTCCTTCCTAAAGTTTGCTTTCATGTGGTCTTCTCTCGGAGTGCAAGTGCAAAACAAACATTTTAATGTGATGCAGGTTTTAATATCAAACTTTACACCCTCATAAGCTGTATCTGTTCACGGTAACGTCGTTCATGTTTACAGGAGATTCACTTTTCTCCATAACCAATGGCCTCCTTTTTAACAGAATTGATGTCATTATGTGCAAACATCATGTTGTCGGCGATACCGCTTTACTCTTCATTTAAGCTCTTTAAGGTAAGTCTGCTGTCCGACATTTGTGACGTTATTTTATTGTGACTTTAAAGGCTAAGTGCATTTGTCAAAAAAACACAAGTATGCTGAAGTGTGATTATTCCCCAATTTTATTTGTTTTAACTTATTGTAAAGTGAAAACTATAGATATTAAGTTCTGGCTTGAAAAAAAACAGCTCTTAAGTTGTGTGTGTGTGTGTGTGTTTTTAAATTTATTATAAATAATGAACGTTATTTTATGAGAAACGTATGTGTTGGGAATATGAGGAAGGATGAGTTTTGGAGGACATGCGCATAATAATTATTTTTCCACTGTCTCAACAGTTCAAGACTTGTTTACTTCAAGGTTAACTTATGAGCAGATGTGGGTAATCACAGCTTTATAAAGTAATACAATACAACCAATACATGGGGAGCCATGTATTGGTTCTACCTGTTCACTTAACACAGGTGATTCCACTAATTATTCCATTTACCTGGTTGGAACAAATATATGGGTAGGAGCCCTACTCTCTGGACCTGGAGTTACCAACCTCTCTTGAATCTCTACAGTCCTACCCATATACTTCTCCCACAGTCACTGAATCAGCTCATTTTGATGAGTACAACTCCTCATCCAGGTAAAGGGGATAGTTAGTGGAATCACCCATGTGAAGTGTAGAACTAATACATGACAGGACTTATACTCTATGAAGCTTGGATTACCCACAACTGCATACGACAAAGTACTTACTATGGTGATGGTCTGGTCAACTATCCATTTACACCAACTGACTTAAAGGATGAAAACATGCGTCATAATTTGTGGTGTAAAGTGGAAGGAGAAGAAGAGTGGGCTGCTGACCTTGATGGAGTTTTGTGTTCTACAAAAGACTGTTTAAGATCTGAAGTTATTACTAAATTAAATAAATAGCTAAGCACTATATCTTCCTATGCGCAGGACTTCTCATTTTGTATTTTTGCCTCTCTTACAGGACCACAGGGCTCCCTCCGTCGGCCTCTTCCTGCTCGGGCTCTCATCTGGACTATGCCTCTTAAGTCCTTTTACCTCACACCTCATCACCCTACAGAAAGAAGCTGAATGGGCTGCTAAGGTCCTGGCTCCAGCACTGGTGTCTTTTGACCTCCTGTGGCTTAGTGAGGACCACAACACTGCAAGTATTCTCCTGTGTGGCTCCTGCCTCCTGCTGGGACTGTGTGACTGGCTTTCAGCAGATACCCTCACAGTGATGACTCGCTGCCTGGGCCTGTCATCACTGTCCTGCTGCCTCACAGTGTGTTTGTTCACCAGTAGTGCTTTAGGGGCCCTCGGTGGTGTGGCCCTCAGTCTTCCTTTGCTTGTAGCACCGCAGGTTGGAACCGACATATATCCTCTCATGTCAGCAGCTGCAGCAGAGGGTTTGATGAAGTGGATTTTGAAAGGATCTGCATGTGTTGGCTGTTGGGCATCCACACGGGCCCTTGGCATATTTTTCTTGGATGTGACTGACCATTCTAACATCAGCATTTAGTAAATGAGTAGTTTAGCCAAAATATATCTATATTTATGTGCACTGTCAAATGAAAGAATGACAAAATATAATAGCTTCCGGGTATTTATGGAGAAGATTTTATTTTTCTTTACTTACATCATTTTAATACCTTTATAATTGTTCTGGAGCTGAAACAACTAGTATATTATCAATTTAATATTTGTCAGAATGTAAATGTTTGAGCACAACACTAAATATACACTCATTCAAGCTACTTAAGGGTGGGGTTTTGTAATTTCATCTTTAAAAATATAAATATACGGCTGTGGTGCTTTGGGCAATAATTCCAGTTTTGTCTTTTACTGTTTGGGTCATATTATTAACTATGTTTATGTGTGTTTTATTTTCAGTTAATAGATTATCATGTTTTCTAAATCATCTGGATAGTGTTTATTTTTTATAAATTTGAAAGACTGAAAGATTACATCACTAAGTACATTATTACATTATTACATGGATCTTTACATTAGCAGTGATTTCCTTGCCAGTGGTAATTGAATGTTGAAGAAACACTACAAATACAATTGTTCATGTGCAAACTATTATTAAGAACAGAGATGAATGTATAGTAAATGCAATAGCCAGAACATCATTCTTACATCCATACCTGCATATATTACTATAAGTGATGTGATGGCAAAAGAATAATTGACTCTTCTCACCTTTTGTTAATTTGCAGAGGTGATCACGTTTTCCAACTGACAGCCTGTTTGACTGAGGCAGAATAGTAACCGATTGACATTTATTGTATTTCTGAATTTCATTATAGTAAAGCCAGCGTGTTTGTACAAAGGCTGAACAATTCATTGAAATACTATAAAAACATCAATACGGCCATATAAAACACCAACATCCAGGAATTGTCAAAGGTCAAATGTGTCAGAACATACCATATTTGTTTGGTTCAGACCCTAACAAAAACGAGTCACCATTTGCTAGAATGAAAATAAAATATGAAAATTATCATTCCCAGCAAAATCATGACTCATATTGCAGCCTCTGTCTATTTCATTATCTGTTCAGCCCTCAGAACTTCAAATGTATGTGTGTTTATGCATAGATTTATCAGTGTGTGCTTGCATCACACATCTCTGTTAATATTTTTAGTGTTATGTATTCCAAAAACATCCAGCTGCCTCACAGCCTGTTCTTCAGTCTCAGCAGTATTGCCCTTAAAATATCTGCAGTGATCTAAGCTTTTGGCCCCGCTCTTACTGCATCAGGCCGTTTTGATACTTATCAATGTGTTGTTTTTTTTTATGACTTCCTCTGTTTGAAATTGTTGCTAAAGGTAGCTTCAATGACCTCATCTGTTAAGCTCACCATCACGTCTATGAGGTGGTTATACATATATTTATCCTTTGAATATATTGATATTCTTTGGAATCAATTGTATTGGACACTGCAGATTCTCTCTCAGGACTTCAGAGTTGAGAGTGGCTGCCTCAGCACTTTTACTGCAGTACATGTACAACCGTCTGTGGCGCCATGCCCGTTTGTGGGACAGTGCCTTTTTCAAACCTCGTAGGTGAACAAACAGGCATATCTTCAGTGTCCACCATGACTATAGTGTTGTATGTTGTATGTTTAGAGGTTTAAAAAAATCTGTTATTACAACAAACTCTGTTGAAATGTCATATTTTAATATTTTTTTCCGTTATTTAATTTTTTTTATCAAAAACAAATACACCCATAAATGTTCATTTAATGATAACATCAACAAAACTTGAATAAATTGTTTTTCTCATGTAACTTTATATGGATCTCCTGTATTCTGTGTAATCTATGTAATGTCCGTTTGTTATTCAGGTTTGAGTACTTGAAAACACAAAAATTATTCTAAGTGTAAATGCAACTGTTCCATATGAGCACCTACAATCTTGCAACCTCATCTAACTCTGGTTCAGGACGCAGGAATCAGCACAAAGCACCAGTGTAATCAGTCTCCATACTGTGTCTGTCATCTAACACTGCAGATCAGGAAACTCCACTGAGCATGCTCGCTGGAGATGCAGCCTGTAGATGGAGCAGAGTGGTGTGGAGGAGGAAAAGGAGGAGAAAGAGGAGGAGAAAGAAAGAGTCACGTTGGTGCTGGATATTCTAGGGATGCTGAGAAGGACTACATGGGAGAATTTGTCACTGACAACATCGATGGGCTGCTAGAAGGGAAAACAGATGGCTGGAGTATCACATTATCGTCATTATAGAAGAAAGGAAGATATGTGAAAAGGTAAAGGAAATACAGTTGTATGATGTAATGAAGAAATGTAGATATAGGACAGGATCAGCTCTAACCTTTAGAGAAATCCTGCTGCAATACAAACTATATTAGTTGGTCACATCTTAACTGGTTTATTTGCCTTTTGTTGTTATTATGACTTCTAGTAATATCAGTGTGAAGAGTGTATTCAGCGAGCTTTACACCCTGAGTGCATTACACAGATGCATGATAATGAAGATGAAATGTCCTTTACAGGGATTCTGGGACAGCGTAGAGATGTACGCCTTCTACTCCCTTTTAGTCTACATCTTCTACACTGTCTTTAAAAAGGAGGAGGAGGATGCCTTGGAGGGGGCATGTGGTGCTTCCTCAGACGTACGTCTAGCCTCATCATGTCCAGTCTCATAGGTCCACTGTCAGAAAAGCCTTTTTGTCTGGATCATCCCTGTGTCATTTATTGCTATAAATGTAAAAGAAAAACAGTTTTCATCTAAATCACTGGTGCCATTGCATGTAGTTTTATGGATGAGTATACTTGGCATTGTGTCAATATTTGTGTGTATTACTGTCTGACCCTCATACATGTTGCTGTGCTCAGGAGGCAGAACCTGTTTCCATGGAAACAGAGAGCAGGAGGAGATGTGGCCACACCCCCAAAATGGGAAAAAAAGCTTTTGCTCAGCTTAGTGAATCAAGTGAGTGATGAACAGTTTTGCATTGTTTTCATTGTAAAAGATACAAGATGGTGCATAATGTGGGACAATGGTACAATCAATAAAATGTGAATTATGTCCAACACTAATCATTAATGAATTTTAAGACACATTCCTTTGCTCTTTGTTCTGTTTATTGTCACCCAGGCAGCAGCAGTGACAGTGATGAGTTGTCTTTGAGTGAAGACGATGAGGCAAATGGCACCGACATCCCAGCATGCACTCCTCTGGCTGCTTTTTTATCTTTTAAGCAGGAGACTGAGAAGAGGAGGACTTCACAGGTTCAACTGGAAACAACAGGAAAGGTGAGCAAAGTGTGTCATCACCTTGACAGAGGAGGGAGCAGGGAATGGAGCATACATTAGCACATCCCCAAATAGGAAAACCTGCAGTGTTTCTAAACTTGTGTGGGCTCTCATACATCCCAGATGACAGACTCCCCCCTGGTAGCGGTGATGTCCCACTTGCTGAGTTTTCTGGAACAGTACTCCCACTTCCAGCAGCTGCAGCAGCAAGCCGACCAGTACCGGGTCCAGCTGAAGAGGCACCGTGTCCAGCATCGCAGACAGATGAAGGCCCTGCGAGCCTCCTACCGCCAGCGCCTCAGGGACAAAAACAGCATCATAAGCAGCTTGGAGGAAGCCTTCAGTCAGCAGCAGACCCCCAGCCCACTGAGTGAGGGTGAGAGAAGAGAAGGTCAGAGAGGAGGAGGAGAAGGAGATAGAGGGAACAGGCAGGGGGAAGGGATATTAATGTGCTTCAGAAATAGGTTTACATTTCCATGTGGTGGGTGTGAGGCTGATGAAAACCACAGAGGGTAGAGGTCATGATGGTGTTTTAATAACAACACACAGAAGATTGGCTGGTTTGAAGGGGTTTAGAAAATTGCACAGGGGACAAGAGGTGGATTTATGATATGAGATAATCTGATAGATGGAAAAAGATGGATTAGATTGACTATGAACACATAACAGACATTATCACATGCAAAGCTTATTAGAGATGGACCTCTTTGGAAAGAATTATTAGACTACCTGTGTTTTTTTTTTTAGAAATTCAGTTTCAGTCTTTCAACATGACCTGATATTTTTTTGGAATATCATTTGAAAAATACATTTCTTTTCTTTTTACTAACATAAATACAACCTATTTCTTTCTTAGATTACCAAAGCAATATTTCATTTGTCTTTTGAAAGATTTGTACTTCATATTTGTATCTTAATGATTTTACAAGTCACCTTTATGACAGATGTTTACTTTTCATTTCAGTGTCGCAGTAGACCCATAGTTTCTTCCAAACGCTATTTCCTAACAGGAAATAATGACACCCCATTGGGAGGGGGTGCCATTATTTCGTAGGAGTGATTTATTTTTGGAGGGTGTATTGTGTAGTTGTCTTCACTGACATAGATAGTCTGTTCTTTCCACTTTTAGAAAAAATAGGCAGATGCTTAATGCCTTTTTATGACATAAGTCATCAATGGAGGAGCAGACTCATTAGATTTACGGCTGTATTGATGTAAATCATGTTTGTTATGTCGCAGAAGCCAAACTATCACTTTACAGCTGCATCTGACCATAAAGCTTTAGATGTCAGTGTCTGCTGTGTTTCAGACTTGACCAGATGGTTCTTTGACATCAGACCAAATCTGTTCAGTTACATCACTTTGCTGCGCTTAAGTGCATCTTGTTAACAAGTGCGTGACTCTGTGAGGCTGTAGACAGATCAGATTCCTCTCCTGACCTTACATTGACTTTATTCAGCTTTAGAGAATTATGCCAGCATGTGCAGTATGATGATGTGCAGGTTAGATGCTGTGTAAGGCTTCATGCATACTCACTCTTACTTGCAGGACAGTGACATGGCTGCACAGTGAACGTTTCAAGTGCTAAGCGGCTCTGTGGCTCTAGATATGAATAAAACATACCTGAGAGTGCTTTTCATTCCCTTCAAATTCACTTACAAGGTCCTGCACATGCTTGGCTCCACGTGAACCCGTGCTTAACTAAAAATAGCCTAGAACCATGTCTCACGGCTGTTAGACATGTTTGTTTACAGTAAAGTTTACTTGTAGAAGAGCCACCGTATCCTCTAAATATGCACTTGTGCCTCTACTAGTGTCATTTGTCTGTGGTTTAAACTGCTGACCAACATTTCATCCACTAGAATGAACAGTGGTCCTTCGTTTATTGTGTAACCTTTCAATTTAATATTGTAATTTTACCATAATTTATCAGGTGTAGATGTACTGCATGTGTCTATGTTGCACCATTTGAAGCTGACTTTTATTGTGAGCATCTCTGCAGACTGTAGTCTCATCTGAACACATTGATATCAGCAGTTCTGCACAGCTGTAGCCTCTCCTCCACATTTGTATCCCTGCTGGCAGCAACACCACCTCCTCCTGCTGCTCCATTGTGACACAGCAACCCTGACATGGTGTGGAGATTAAATTAACATAAAGTCATGGAAGAAAATTTAAGGTGACAAAGCCTGATAAATCATTGAGAAGGAACAGAGTGATTAAAATGGTGCAGGGCATACTGTTCAGATTCATGAAGGAGGCGTTTTAGCAGGTTGTGCATTTTATAGATCTGGATTATAGAGATGAGCTGCACGTGAGAAGCAGAAGTGATCCCACATACATCTGTAAAAATACTCCGGGGGCCTCAGAGTGGAAAGGCTGCAGCACCACTGCAACAATCATTTTTACTTGAATGTGATACGCGGTTAATATATAGCGTGCAATAAAGCTGCAATACATCACGTTCATTAATATTAAAAACACATGCAAGCTTTTAAGCATACTGTGGAAACTGCTTTGAGTGTATATGGAAGAAAACAGGTCAGGTATATTAGTTAGTTCTATATTTGGGTGGCCCAGTATGGATGGGGAACCAAAAATGACACAATGACTGAGTTTTAGTCTAATAGTAATGATGATGATGATGACTATTTGTGTTTCGTAGGTGAATCCAGCAGTGATGCAGGGACACAAGCTGGGCTTCACAGGCTGGTGGAGTCGCTGTACGGCCTTCAGGGTGAGAGGAGCAAACTGAGAGGAGAGCTTCGTCTGCTGCATTCCCAGCTGGAGCAGAAAGAAAGAGACAGACACACCCGCATACAGGCCTTTCAGCAACAGGTAGAACGGCTACAACCACTTTGGGCACATTTGTTATTCTGAAACTTATGAATTAGTTATTTTCTTAAAGCTATAGTATAGGGAGAAAAATGTCAACTTGAAAATACACACCCATAAAGAGAAGGGGAGTGGATGATGGTTTTGTGTTGCTTTGAAAAAGTGACATCTACAGGAGCTGCCATGTTGATGAGCAACAGAATCTGCATAGGAGAGACCATGGAATATTGTCAGAAATCTGCTGGGTTTTTTTTTTTTTTTTTTTTTAATAAAATAAAGAAATACAAACTCAGCATTAGCTATCATTTTAACCCATAAAGACCCAGTGCTATTTTTGTGGCAGTTCCCAAATGATTCTTTCTCACTATTTAACCTTTTTCATTTGATTTATTACCATTTATTGTAATATTATCTACTGTATTCAGCATTTTTGTGTAAATCTTGTATTTTTCCTTATATTTAATTAGCTGATCATGTAAATATTCAAAGTAAATTTAAAGGTTATTATATCAGAACGGAGAAAATGTGGAGAAAACGGGACTTCTTCCAGCATATTTATCGTTAACTGAACATAAAACAAGTGTTTCCATTGACTGTCATTTATCAAACTCCATTAGTTTTATTGACTAATTAATGTTGTAGAACATGACGGTGTTTCACCATGGAGCCTCTGAACGTCCAAATGGGTCATATCTGGTGACCATGAACAGATGACAAACTGCATGTTGCACCAATTGTTTACATGGATTGATAGGATTAGAAATGATTAAATATTCGAAATCATTAGATGCTTTTGGTCACCATTTGATATTTGGGTCTTTATGGGTTAAATATCTCTATCGTTCAAGAGTTTTTACTAGTGCACCTAAAATTATTATGGAATTTTTGCTTATGGATGTCAAAAATATACTGCCCAATAATACTTTAACATAATTTCTCTACACTACTTTAACATCCTTTGTTTTTACAATAAATACTTGTGAGGTGCAGTTAACTCTTCTAATTTTTTTGCACAGATCGATGAGTTGAAAAGCTGCATAGAGGAGCGCGAAGAGGAATTGTCGCGGCTGAGAACTGCCACCGTAAGTACTGTGAATTACTGATTCAATCATTTTGTCAAGTGATTGTCACTTTCCAAATTATCAGCAAACCTGCCAAAGCATTTCCCTGAGCACTGGGATTCACATTCCACACTGTAAAAATGTCAAACACAAGCCAGTGTAGCTTTTATTACACTTTATTTATCATTAAGTATATGTACATAAAGAATAAACATGTCAAAGCATCTCTCATTCTTTTGCTCATTCTTTAGGGGGCCACAGACTCAGAGAAAAGGGTGCTGTGTTTGTCTGCAGAGAATGAGAGTCTGAAACAGAGTCTGAGTGTTACCCAGGGACTCCTGCAGCAGCTGTCAACCATCCCCTCCCAGTCCAGCACCATGCTCATTAAGGTGAGGAACACCAACGCACCAGAGGACTAACAGTGAATAATGATGATGATGATGATGA
>JAPSES010000228.1:5839550-5889216 GCA_029822895.1 Maxillicosta whitleyi
GGTCCATACCCTGAAATTCACACCAGATATAGTTCTAGTCATTTTAGACACGTTTCAGTGCTAAGTTTTTGTGGAGATGCATTTTTTTTGTCCCCATAAATTTTTGTGTTCCCAGGACGAGGCTGTGTATTCATACTCCTGTCCCCACACAGTATAGTTTTACAAACACACACACACACACACACACACACACACTGATAGCATTGTGAACATATCATATAGCAAAGTTTAAAGCATTGTATGATTTGTTCATAAACCACCTTGTTACATTCATCCTAAATAAATATGAAAAGGAAAAGTTAGGACCCTTGATCTCTTTCACAAATATAAGGACAGACCTGTAAATATCTACTGAAATTCTCTATTGAATTAAAATAATTGTTAACTACTGAGTACCATGCTGATCCATTCGCTTGTGTGATCACTCAATGCAGAATGTACAGTATATACTGAGTGTTTTTTTTTTTTTTAATACAATTCAATATTAAATTTTCTTTTTTCGAAGGCTTACAAAAACGTCTGACTGCACTCCCTCCAACTCTGCGCTCCATGAAGACTGACTACGCCAGTTTGAGGAGCCAAGTTCGCAACTTCTCCGATTTTTATGGAGCAGCTATCAATGATGCAAAAAGACAAGTCTGTATTTTTATGTTTTTACCATATATTTCTACATTTCCTATTTATCCTATTTAATGACAAATCAGCCTAATGTTTACAATCCCAGTTATACTGCAAAAATCCTTTCTTATTTATCAGATTACAGCCGCAATTAGTGAGATGTCTGAAGCCAACAAAGATCTTCTGGAAAAATACAGAAAAGAGGTTGCACTGCGCAGGAAGTATCATGAACAGCTGGTGGAGCTGAAAGGTATTCAGAGCAGACCAGACGGACGCGTGTAAAAAATAATAAATACAGTGTCTCTTTAACTAAATATGTTCCTTTAGGAAACATCCGCGTCCTTTGTCGTGTGAAGCCTGTGCTGAAGGAGGACCAGCATGAGGAGGGCCAGTCTGTGGTGGTCACAACAGACCCCAACAACGAGTCCTCACTCAGTGTGATGAGCAAAGGAAAAGATCGCATCTTTGAGTTGGATAAGGTCTTCCATCCTCAGGCCACGCAGGAAGAGGTAAGAAAAATGAGTAAAGAATAAAGAATCTAATCCTAACAAAAACTCCTCATTTACAATGTACAGAAGGTTACTTTTAGTATGTAATACCATAAGCTATAGATTTAGAGTTAGCAATGAAAAACTATAATGTTAATCATTCTCCTTAGAAATGGAACTTTATCACTCTGGATAATAAAGTCTCCAAGTTTTAAACCAATACTATAAACAACGTTACACCCTTTTCCTGGACAATATTGTTAATTTTCCAGCACTGATAGACTGATCATACATGCAATCATTTGGTTATCATCCCTTTGCTGACACCAACCTTTCAATATTAACTGTCATTTACTGTTTTACTGTTGCTGGTTATTTTCAGACATGCACAAAAAAGAGCATAGTATAGACCATAATAGTCATTCCTGAAAGGGAGTAGGAAGGCACCTCTGTTTACATATTCATACTCCCACTTCCCAGTTTGGAGACTTTTAGTGCATTATCACCTAATGATATGCAAAATATCCTGGAATTAAATTATTCTTAAACAGGTATACATACATTTCCTGTATATCTCTTTATATATGTATATCTGCACACACACACACACACACACACACACACACACACACACACACACACACACATTTACACATGCATACAAATATACACAAGACATTACTCCAGCTGTACTCATATAATTTGTTTATACTATATCATTATATACAGTATTATACAATCAAAATCCAACCACAACATAATGTTTCTCATGCACTATAACTGATTACATTTACATTTAAAGTGTATCTCATTGGCATAACTCCTTAACATAACTTAAAAATCATCAAAAACAATAGTTATGCAATCAAGTACTAACTCTTGTGTGTATCATGTGACTAAAACAGACAAAACAGAAAACGTGGAATATCTAAAAACACTGTTTTTTACAGTACAATGACATAACTATTGATGTAAAAACTTAAATAATTTTGGTTTTTATCAAGAAAAGATGGAAAATGGATAAATATCAGCTCTTAAATTAAACTACTATGAGTTATTTTTGTTGTTTGTCCAAACAAATCTAGCTAATTTAGCTGTACCAGGCATTAAAATAAACAAGAAATTGAAGGAAACTGTATCATTTGTTTCCATCAGGTCTTTCAGGAGATCGAGCCTCTTGTGACTTCTTGTATTGATGGTTACCATGTCTGTATATTTGCTTATGGACAGACCGGCTCTGGAAAAACTTACACCATGGAGGTATGTTGTGTTTTTGTTTAACATGATTGTTGTTATCATAGTGAAGACATTTAAAGGAGGCTACTGGTTAAGTAGCATTTCTTTTCCAGGGTAGTGTGGAGAACCCGGGCATCAACCAGCGGGCCCTGAAACAGCTCTTCAGTGTGATTGAGGAGAGGAAGGACATGTGGACTTACACTGTCACTGTCAGCTCTGTGGAGATCTACAACGAGGTGCTAAGGTCTGACTCACTTTTCTTTGGATGGTCTGACAGGCTGTAGTTTCTTTTTCTTTTTTTTTAACTTCTATTTATTCAAATTTATGACAACTTTACAAACAGTAAACAAACAAACATAAAAAAAAAAAACAATCGGTAAAATTAAAATTCCAGTTATAATGACAATACAAGACTGGTTTATATAAAATATACATCACTAGCACACTGATGTAGTACATAATGTTTGCGCAACAGCTCATATGGTATAGTAAAATAAACCACATAAGTATGAATCAAGGCTGTGATTTCTTTACAATCAAAGTGAAAAGGAAGACAAACAGAGAAAGCAAAGCAAAACAAAAAGTCATAGATATCCATCATGTTATGCATTTAACCCTTTCATGCATATTGGTCACTACAGTGGACAGTTATTCTAGAACTTTTCTCTTGTATATTCATGGGTTTTGTTGTTTTAGTTCCATATCAGCCAACAGTTACACGTATGCATCATCCCTTACACTGACATTCATACCATTACTGTATCTATGCTGTTCTTAATAAACCTGATCTGCAGACATGGTCACATGGTTTAGTGTAAATCAACAAACAAAACATTTTTTTTGTATTATCTCCATGAAGTGAATAATAACTAGTATTAGAATACGTTAAAATGTGAGAAAACATCTGATTAGCAGCATTAAAATGCTTTTATTGCATACTTTTCCATAACACTTTCTGATATTAGGTTTAAAGACATGTTTCTTTGCTTCAAAAAGTGTTTTTGTAACTCTTTAAAAAAATCAGTCACATTTTTTTTCATGCCTAAAGAGGATTAAAAACACTCTTCACTAAGTTTTCATGATTCATGCATGAAAGGGTTAAGTCCAATTTATACTGCACTACCTGCTATCTTTTATCTCCCAGGGACCTACTGAGTAAAGATGGGGAGAAACTTGACATAAAGATCAACCCTGATGGAACGGGACAGCTGCATGTGCCAGGCCTCAGAGTCATCGAAGTTAAGAGCTTTCAGCACATCAAGAAGGTGGACATCTGTGTTTTCATCTGATACTGATGATGAGATGTTCATTGTGAGAAAACGTCCTTATATATTGATGCTTCTTGTTGTTTGTGAAGATTTTGGCCACAGCTCGTCGGAACAGGATCACCTTCGGGACTCAGATGAACCAACACAGCTCGCGCTCACATGCTCTGCTCTGCATCACTGTTGAGGGCACTGACCTCGCCTCCGGATCCAAAACCACAGGTCTGTCATGCTTATGTGTCTTTGTATATAAAATGTTTAAAATGTCAGTGTCATGCCAAGTTCTCAACCTGTCAACAGCATAAATAAATGATGGGTATTCCACAAATGACAAGAAAAGGAAATGGTTAAAGTCAGGATTTCCAAGAACTGAAGAATGCTTTAGTACAATATATGACTCTATGCACTGTAAAGGGTAACCATGTCTTTGAAACTACATGAAGACAAATGTTTAGATTGGATAAGAGCTTGAGAAAAGAGGATGAAACTGGTAAGAGAGCACAGGGCAAGAAAAGAAGAGTGGAAGATATGTAAAGCAGAAGGTCAGCACAAATTCCACTTGTCTGATTGTAAATAGCTTCATTTGTTTAGTAAAGAAATCACTTCCCGGCACACTTCTATTTAGGTTTCTGGGCTAGGGGATGTGTGTGTGTCTGCTCTCATTGTAATTGAGGCTCCACTCAAGAAAATGTATAGTTAAATCACACAGACACACATTTTGATTCTAAATGAACAGTGTACTAGGACTGTATTAACTATCAATGAGTGGATGGAGACACTGGGTTTATATTTAGTTAATGATATATTCTGATGGAAAAGTCACTATTTCTTCACTTTTGATACAATATCCTTCAAATGTAATAAAAAAAAAATTGAATCAAAAGTAAAAGTACATGATCAGTCAATTAAATATGGGGAAATGCATGGTTTTCACAGAAAAAAAACAAAATACAGAGCTGATTCAGCCACTCAAAACACAACAAAGATTATGTAAAATTGTACGGGTGTCTGAAAGCTTTTTTCCACTAGTGGCAACAGTAGGGTCAGTAGGGTGTGCAGGGTTTGAAATGTGCAAAAAATGGTAAAGTTGGTTCCAGAGAAGACACGTTTGTATTTCCACATCACCAGAACTTCCTTTTGTTCCAGGGAAGTTAAACCTGGTGGACCTGGCCGGCTCCGAGAGGGTGTGGAAGTCTGGTGCAGAGGGAGAGAGACTAAAAGAGGCCCAGAATATCAACCGCTCCCTGCTGGCACTTGGGGATGTAATTCAGGCACTGAGGGCCCGGCAGACTCACATCCCTTTCAGGAACTCCCGCCTTACCTATTTATTACAAGACTCCCTGGGCAAAGGCAGCAAGACTGTCATGGTGGTGCAGGTAAACCATTGTGCCCTACATATAAATATACTCAATCATATTTGCATGAATTTCCATGCTGAGATCTTTCACATGTGTCATATCTTATACTTAAGGTGTCTGCTCTGGAGAGTAATGTTGGGGAGACTTTGTGCTCGCTGAAGTTTGCCCAGAGAGTGTGCAAGGTGGAACTAGGGCCTGCAGCCAGGAAGATCGAATCAGGTGGAGGACAATGCGACTGACAGCCTTGCGTCAGGTACTTCCTGTTGTCGGTGATCACCAGGAAGATACGAATGCACCAATATCCAGCTGAAACCGGTCAGATTACCACAGCTACAGTAAAAACTAGATAAACAGCAATCCAGCTCAAGGGCTAAATCTGCAGAGGTCTGTGCGGCGCCACAATGTCATTCTCTGACTGAGGGTAGGTGTGTAGAACAACAAAGTCTTCAATGCCATTTTCTGCTCCTGATAACCCTTTATTATAAGCTAATCTGCATACAGGACTACTTGTTTTCTGCTCCGAGTGCCAAAACAACCTCTGCCTCCCCTACAGTCTGAGAATTTGACGACTTCTTGAACCACATCTCAGCTTCCTTGATGGTCATTGTAGTGTTTAGTGAAACGTCATATTAAAAAAGTTTGGTATGATTCCAATATCAACACTTGGTTTTAGGTTACTGCGGTATTCATCTTGCTCTAAATGTTTGTAGTTTGTGAGCTTCATCTGCAATGTTGTGTGTTTCTAAAGGTTGGTAGGAGAAACAGGTACGTTGTGTTGAAAAGGTGCAGGCTCCTGACAGTTTCAATAACACTAAAGTCACATATGTCATTTTTGTGAAATTCTGAAGAGCAGTGAATGAATATTTTCTGTTTCTGTTTAGAGTGTTGGCACTTTGCTATTTGAGGAATGATAACAGCTACTAAAATAAGCAGGTGTCCTTGTGTTAGTGGTAAAATAACCAACTGTGCAATATCCTTATAGAGGAAACAGTGTGGGCCTAAGTGAACAAAAGATGCACTTTATGATGAGGGACTGACCATAATATTTCAGATCAGGTATTTAGGTGCTTGCAGTAGATATCACTAGTGAATGTCATACCAAATATAGCATATTGTTATTTGTTCATCTTTGTTCCTCTATTTATCACCAATTGGATCATAATTTACTTTTGATCCAAGAGTAGCAAAATATTGTTGCAGTATTAACCCTGCGAGGTCACTTACTGATAGTTAGAGAGTTACATTTCAGATATGTTTCTGAATAAATATGATGTATTTAAAGCCTGTGTTTCTTTTCATTCTTGAATAACAAAGAAACAAAATACGTATAAAATAATCACACTTTATTAAAAAAAGTTTCTTTTACTTGAAAATATAAACAAAACCTTAGTTATATTGTTTGTTTACAATAGGCCACATATACAGAATGTACCACTACATATACATATGTAATGGTACACTGACAACTAATACGACTCATGAAGGAATGATGAAGACGTGGTACGGTCTCAGTAACGTCAGGCTCTCTGTTGGGATCCACTCAGGCGTCACTCTGACATCATCTTCTTTTTGATCTGTCAAATCTTGGTTTCAGTCTGAGTCTCCTGCCTCTACCCCTGCTGCTCCCACAGCTCCAGCCAGCTCCTCCTCACTGCCTTTGAGACGATCGCCTGAATGCACACAAACACACACTAGAAATCTGTTTGACTTCTTCAGAGCATTTTTAATGTGTGTGGAGGAATGGCACACTCTCTGGTTAGAATATTGCTGCAGAGATAAAAAAAAAAGAAAAAGAAATATCTTCTTGTCTAAAGGATATTTATTACAACTGGAATATTACTTGAGAGACAATGAGTGGTCACATTCATAAGAAGGGAAAGCCTCATACAGTTACGGTCTATTTTCCTGAAAGCACACTTCTATTTTTAGCATATGAATCACACATCAGTTGAGGAATCACACCATTGATGTTTTCCGGTGGTTTCAAGTCTCTGGAGTCTGGAAACCACAAAGCAATTAGCCTAGAATTGATGCTTAGCTCAGACCTTCTTGGCTTTGTGGTGACAGTGGCTTTGAATAAAACAACATGAAACAAGAAATACTAACGAATGAGTTCAGCGATGGCTCTTTGTGTCCTCCTCTCCAACTTCTCCAGTTTCTTTGCTACATCTCGCTTCAGATCCCTGCATTCACAGAGTCAGTTAAGGTCAAAACAACATATATGCAGTTAAAGCAAAATTTTCCACCCAGCACATGTCTAAACTCTTACCAGTCTGGTTTTCTTGGTGCGAGGTTGGCCAAATCCTGAAAGGAAAAAAAAAAAGAGAGAGAGAGATGAATAAGGTTACCCAACTATCATGCTTCAACATAGAAATTACATTTAGACTGACAGGAGAACTCACCACTTCTTCAATAATGGGCTCTGGATTAGCTGCGTCTAACTGGTCTTTTACTTTGTCTTCCACTGCAAAAGCAACATTCATCATAAATTATAACTATGGTTAATCAAAGCAGCCGAGTCCTTAAGGAATGACTCAGAAGATGAACATGTGCTAGAGTTGAACGACATGAAAATTGTTATAATATTTCACTTGAATGTTCAGTGAGTCAAAGTGAAGAATGACCGCTCACCTGATGCAGGTTTGGCTTTAGGCACCTGCCTCTCCTTCAGATCTTTATCCTCTGGAGTGTAGTTCCTCAGTTTTAGTTCTCTGTAGACAAAAATACAGAGTAATAATGTCAGTCTGTACTTTTAGTAGTATGAACAGTTAGAGAACACAGATTGTCATGCAGAAGACTCTCCAGCAGGGGGTAGTGTAGGTGAAATCATTTCTACAGAACCATACTCAAGTCTGCACAGCTGCATGTGTCTTATGTCTAGAGGGTCAGGAATAATGTCCCTCTTTATTCCTATGAACACGTCTGATTAACATGCTCCACCTGCTCCTAAACACAGACTTGAGGAGAGCAGCAAACAGCTGAGGAATGCTCTCCTTGATGTTAAATTATGCCATCTTTCAGCGCGTTTCTACACAGAGGAATTCTTGGCAAGCTTAGATGACATTTCTGAAGATTATACACAGGGTCCAAACGTAGAGGTAAACTATTGTCTGACCAAGCACGGACCTAGGGCTATATCAGCTGTGCTGGGCTTAACGTGGATTTGTGATGAGGCTTGAGAGGGTACACTCCTGATACATTCAGCACACTCCTGCTGCCAACAGACAGACCAATGCCTTGTATGGGTATGGGCAGGAATGCTAGTCATGTTCTGCCTTTGGCTGACTGAGGTCCACCCTGAGCACAGACATCTCCCTCTCTGCCTCCTGAATTCTCCTGAAGGGGCTGTAACACTGAAGGCTTATGCCTTTCTACCCATCTTACCAGTAAATTCAATTTGCACCACTTAATATTTCCTCACTGCAGTCTAATATCCGTATGCCCCCCAGGTCCCCTGTATCGCAGCCATCGATGGAGTGGTTTTAAACACTCTATTAAACTTATCTAAATGGAGACAAAATCCTGTAACCAATGAAAACATGAATCATAGGAAGAGTATTATCAAGCAAATGAGATTATCAAAGGGAAATTACATAAGCAGCTGTTATAAAAAGCACTAAAAAAATAACTGACGAGATGTCAATGAATTTTCCATTCACTGTCGGAGCACCACAGTGTTATGAAGTCCAGACGCCCCAACAGCAAACAGCAAGACACCCTCAGTTTTTTGGCTCAGAGTTTAAAGTATCTAGGACACGCCTGTAGAGTTCTAACTGCAAGCCATCATTTATGAGCCTTCATAGGAATCAAAGAACTGTTTCTAAAGGATGGAAAGGTTGAAAGAGATTCACAACATCCATGTGAAGTGTCCAGAAAGAGTCATCTCACCATCTTCTTTAAATGTCATTTTCTGTCAGCCCTCTATTCCAATAACCTGAAAAAAATTGTTAAAATAAAATTGACCTAGAACTGTAATTAGGATTAATGAATCTCCCTTGCATTTGAGAGTAGCATTTACAAAGATGTGGAAAAAATATTTCTTCTACATTTTAACTATATATTGTGTGCCCTCTGTATGTTCTTTAACTTTTACGAGTCAAACTATTACTCAAAATGGGTACTGCCATATCAGTCAGTGTAAGTCTATAGAAGGAACACAAGTATATATGTGAGACTATATATGTGAGACTTCCAACAATCATAATTGCTAATGCAATGGATAGTGTGTGGTTTCTTTCAAAATGTCTAGAGTTTTCACAGTATATTATTGAGTCCAATGAAACAATGGACAAAAACAGATGGGAAGACTTTGCTGTATATGTAACATTTCTAGCCTCCAATGCTGACAAGAAGTTTTCTGAACAGCTTCTTACTTTACTACATCCAAACCCTCTGACTATGTTTACACATCTCCACTTCAAGCGCACTGTGGCATGAAAGAGCACTGGTGATAAATTCAGAGCACTGGCCCTCTCAAAACATCAGAATAAACAATGTCTGAGGCAGCGGTACAGCTGAGTGTTCAAATGTTTACATTCATATTAGGCTACCTGCCCTGGTATAACCCAACGCAACAATCAGCCTTTTCATTTACACATTAGACACAGACATTGTTAACACACACAACTTAACTTATTGCGGTGTACCAACTGAAAAAGAAGGACTCTACTTGTGTGTTTTACGGAGAAATAGTGGGGAGTCATATATAAATAATACAACACAGACAGAGCTGTAAAGCTTTGCAAAAGGTCTGCAGTTTTAACAATTTAAGCACATAGCTCATTTTTCTTACTTTAATAGGAGTACATTTTAGAAAAACATAGCATTTGTATTCTCTGTCACCACTGTTTGGTAATCCGATCTCTTATGAAATTTTAATATCACTCACAAGATAAACTCCACTCACACTCTGCTACATGTATGTCTAGACTTTGTAAAAACCTACCAACAAAAATAACAAACTACATTCAACGCCAACCTTTTCTGTTCACAAACAAATGCCTAACTCTGCAGTTATTTTCATCTTCATGAGGGAGAGTTATCCTGTTGGACCAGAGGAAATACAGCGGCACTCCCTTAGTGCCGTCAGTGCACAGTCATTAAATATAAACAATGGAAAAAGGTCCTGCAAGACAGGAAAGATGGCTGCTCCTTCCTACTAAATGACACAAGGTTAAGTAAGCTGCAGGATATTTGAGCAGAGGATAGCACAAGGCTGTGATCAGGCCCAGAGTAAACACTCCATCTTACAACCTGCACTCAGGCTATTGCACAGTGTAACAACAAGATGGTGTACAGATAAAGGTCAGATAAGTGCTTAGATGGTATACAACCATATCAGTTTCAGTTCCGTTCAATTTAAAAAAAAAAAAACTTCAGAAAAAATATTGAGCCACGGAAGTAAAAAATAAAATCATGATTTTATATATATAAAAAAATATGTGTTATGTACAAACCTGTGTTTCTCTTCTGTAGTTTCCTCTAGTGAAGCTTTTTTCTTCTCTGGCTCCCCATCATCCTGCTCCTGCCCCTGATGGAAATCATAACATCATCATTGACACAACATAAACAATGTAAATAAAAACATAATCAATGAACTATGTAGCAAGAAAAAGATGGCTGTAGCAGTTATAACATAATAAAACCAGGTAAAATAATAAGAGCACAAACATGAATATATCATTTTTGTATTATTATATTAGTTAAGGTTTTTCCCTTATTAGCTTAGGGTAATAGGTGACAGAAACAACTGCGCATTCAGGGGTAACTCAGCCAGCTTGTTAAAAAGGGGTCAGTCCACTTCAGAGGTCTTGAACACTCATGACATATACACTAGGCTGGTTCACATTTGCATAGTTAAACAATATAATCAAACATGTGTTTTTGTGTTGGTCCAACATTTGGAAGTCAAATGAACATTTACATTTAGAACAGGATTATTTCTGACATTATGCTAGAGAGCAGTGGGTGTGGGAACTGAGCCTGATACATTAGGAAAAGCTGTTCATTGTTCACTCTGGAATCAAGGAGCCAATATCTCTGAACAACCAGTACCTTTCCAATCAAGAGCATCAACTAAACCACACACATCCAAACATGGGTGAAATGATTATGAAACTACCATACAAATACCTCCAGTGAAAACTTTCAACAAAGACTCCCAAACCCCTCCCATCTCACATTTTCCTGAAGAGGCTTCCTGTCCACCTGCTAGAACAATTCAGGGGTCTGACTCATTGTTGAAGTCCAGCACAAAAGGAAAACAATCCCCGACTTTGGGAATGTCAACAAACATTTATCAAATACTTCAGGCCATGCTACTGTGCTTCTAACTAACACCGACTCAGTTTCAAGCACATGTTCTTGGCCCTGCACACCGAATAATATTTCTTTTGCAAGAATAAATTATTATGGAGAAAAAGCAGATGTCATTCTTCTCTAAGTGGCAAAACAGACAGTAGGCCATGTAAAAACCCACTGTAAATACAGTGAAATAATCATTCCTCAATCCAAATGAATATGTTGACACAACAAACACAAAAATATGCTGAATAAAAAGTCAAGCAAACCAACTTTGTAAAACACATTTTACTTACAGTATGTGCTTACGATCATAAAAATGTAGGATAATCAGTGATGCAAGTTCATGTGGTTCATGTTCTGATGATATAATATTGTAAAAAAAAAAAAAAAAAAAACCCTAAAAAACACAAGGTTTACTGTTACAGTAAAAACAAATTATAGACAACCATTCAATCGACATCATGATGATTCTTTACTTAATTAATGAAATTGCTGATAATTAATGCCATGGCCTGATGTAATGTACAAATGCCTCAGATATTCCAACACAAAGCCTTGATGTATGTTGAGCTGTAGAAGTTCATATAGAAGACCCTGCAATGGTAGCTTAATAGCTCCATTTAATGCTGTAGCATGTAACTTAATGTACACGATTCAGTTCTCTAGAACTACCCGATTTTTCATAGATCCCTTAAATTCAAACCTTATTACTTTTAAGATGTTTTTCCTTTGACACTACTTATTTCTGGAACACATACAATGTATACTGTTTAGTGATATTTTGGCGAATACCTACAACTACTTAGTTTATATATTATTAAAATACTTGAAATATAGTAGGAACCATTTGACAACAATAGCACGGCCGTAGTTGTTCCCCATACAACTGCTATTACTAATATAATCACTGGATACTTAGACATAGAGTTTTATGTATGGTCTAAAAAGGTTTCAATCAGAGACGCGTCTTAACATCACTATATACATAGACAGAGATTTGGGGTTAGTAATCGTAACTCTTAAGCTATTTTTGAGTATTATTGGGGTGGAAAACACCTAAATAGCCAACCTTAACCGCCGTACTTATCTGTTTTCATTCATTTTTTTTGTCCAGCTACACAAGCAACTAAGGCTAGGTTTGTGCAGTTTGCCTGAAACCTTCCGAAATGTTAACACTATACACTAAAAAAACACAAAGCACGGTGATTAGATAATATATAGACAAGTGGATGTGGACTTAATAGTCACATGTTTATCATCACTGTAAGTACAACCTAAAACAAAGTTTACAACTGCGAGTAGCATTAGCTTAAATGCTAACTAATGCTGACCTAGCTACAGGCTGTTGTAGCAACTAACATTATAGTTTTAGACAGATTTATACTTAATTTATTTCTAAATAAAAACATTAAAAGTACTTACATGAAGCTGTTTGTCTCGTAATGCCTTTAACCTCTCTTTTCTCTTCAGGGCCTGCTCCTGTAAAGACCCGACGTTTCGTTCCATGTTTACCTCTACACGCTGCTCTGTTAGCTCTGACATCCATTAACTGACCTGAAGGAAATAGACGAGCACTGAGCACATCGATCTGCCTGTCGCCTGTCCATGTAACATTGTTTAGTTTGATTTAAAAAATATTTTAAGCCTGTATTTTATTGGCTGACTTTAAAAAGATATCTAATTTTAATTTCTTTTTACATAATTGAGTGCATTAAAATAGACAAATAATGGGTTATAAACAGGGGGCCTGCTTGATCTACTTTTATCTGATGCAACCTAAAATGCCTTGTGTGCAATTATTAAAGCGTTTGAACCCACATATACATGATCAGGTGTTAACATTAAAAGGAACAGAGGTCACATATAGGTCGGAAGAGTGGGTGGGTGGATGGGGGGGCATACAGTCCTTTTTGTTGATGGTCACAATGTCAGGTCCTGGTGAGGAATGTAGGCCATCGCCATGGTAATACAGCTTCCTCAAGCTCCACTGTGTCCATACTCTAATGATCAACATCGTGTGTATGACAACACAAACCTGTTGTGTTAAAGGAAAAGGTCTCAGAAAGGTTAAAGATGAAGTCCATCAAAACAGATCAGTGTGAACAGAAATGTCAGTAGGACACAGAGTAGTCCTCCTGTCCAGTATGAAGATGATGCTCCATGGCAGAGTGGATACAACACACACACACACACACACCGCACGTCAGAGGTGGACTGCAGTTATCCTTCTTGAGCACAGTGTATAACTGACAATTTACTTTACAAATCACTCTACATAAACATATTATAAACTAAGAAAATATGCATTGGTCAAATAAAACCCACCCCATTGTATACAGCAGTAATGTGATCAGTAAATCCTGTGTCCACTTACAAACAAATCCCACTTATATATTTTAATACTTAAAATACAAACCCATTTGCTTTCACATTGACTGCACCTTTATTCAGTCCTCAAAAATGAAATTGGTTCGAGCATGTATTTTTTCATAAAAGTTAAATGCTCAGTATTATCTCATACATGACAAGTCACACATAGGAATATTTCTAATAAGATAATGCATTTATTTGAATACTCATAGAGATTTTACAGTGACTACTTTGGGCTTCTGTAATGTTCTTAATGAATGAGCGATTAACATGCACTATAATAAGTGCAAATACTATTACATTTCAGTATTTAGTAGTTCACTGTGTAAATTTTTCTTCAGTTTTTCAGTGTTTTCACTGCAACTTGACAGCTTTTTGAAAAACCATTTGCACAAACAAACCAAAATTCACCCCCACTTTCTTTCATTTCTGCAGGGTGAACTTTATTGAAAGGCGTTTTTGGCTGTATCTTTGTTAGTGCATGTTGCAAACACTTCCTTCTTTCCTTTATCAGTCCAGTGGACTCCTGGCAGTGGCTGTCAGTGTGTGTGTGCGTGCGTGTGTGTGTGTGTGTGTGTGTGTGTGTGTGTGTGTGTGTATGTATGTGTGTCTTTAAGAGTATCAGCCTACCTGTGAGCATGACAACTCCAACTCTTCACTGTATTTCTTAGCTTGTGAAAGAATCAGACCCTAGTGACACAGGGCAGTGAATCCATGTGTGAATCGGTGTAATGTTTTGCTGTGGAGCGGATGGCATCTGTCGCTTCCGTGGGAACTCTCTCCAATAGGATTCAAACAGCCACAAGCTCGCTCACAATGCGGACATGGGTGTTTCTCCAGACATGCGTTTCCACGAATTTTTGTTGGTGATTTTGCGATTTTGTCTGTGATCACATCCTCGCCGTTATGTTATCTATTTCCATGCCACTCAGATAACTTTACGCGTCGAGACAGAGACACTTTTTAAAATTTATTTATTTATTTATTTTTTAGTGTGGATTGCGCCTGAATTTGCAGGAATGGTTCAGGGGAGCGTGCCGCGTCCTCCTGCCTTTAGGAAACAACTTCACACAGCCCTTGGCACTGACCATGCCTTCAAATTTTAGGATTTTTTTGAAAGAATAGAGGAGATAATGAGCAACCACAAAGGCGGCGGAATGGCATCGAAGGAAAGGCTGTATGAGCTGTGGATGTTGTATTACACAAAGGTAAGTGCGAGTGCGGAAGGAGACGGTGACGGTGACACCTGTTGTTGCAGCAGGTCCTTTGCCTCAAGTTTATAACATGACCCAATAAACACATGATCGTAGTGTTTTTTGTTGTGTCAGCCTCTGCAGCCGTGTGGTGTCGGTTATTTTACGGGATTATATAAGGAAGTGGCCTATGTTTTCACCCATTTATGCCTGTTTACAATAGTAGACATTGCAACATGTAAACAAGGGTAGGGTTTCATGTGCCATATAACCCACACAGCTGTTCAGTTACAATTGATCAATATTAGAGACATTTAAAACGCATATACACACTTTTAGTAGTGACTTGCACCCTGTGGGCTACCTGTGAGGCAGGTGTTACTGACACTACTTCCTGTTCCTGTTCCCCAGTCCCTTCCTCATCCAAAAGCATTCACTTTTAACTTTATTACCTGACTATTGCCATGGATTTTTTAAAAAAAATTATTATTATCCAAGCATAAACTGTACCACACACTCATTTATCACCAGTAACATGTGGATTTTTGTGTGCGTGTTCACAAATGACACTGTTCTGCTGTTTATCTTAGAGACTACATTTCATATGCAAATATTAACTATTAAGAAGTAACAAATCCTGGCATGAGCCATCATTATGAAATGAACTACAGGGTGTTTGTTGAGTATTTTGTAATTAAATGTTGCTGGATTCATTAAAGTGCAATATCTTGCTATTACACAATTGAGTAGACAAAAGGATAGTGCATATCTTTCACAACTTGCCTCGTCATGATGGAGATAGAACACTTGGCTGTGAAAAAATTAAGTATTATTATTTAATATGTTTGCAATCTGTTTCCATGCCTGAGGACAGAGAAAGCAAGAGGCATCTTTCCAAGTTTCTGGTGCAGAAAGTCATCTGAAATCTTATTTTCATGGGAATTGGATTCATAGTCATAAACAACAGTAACTGCAGATCTCCATAGAATTTTGTTTAATTTTAGACTTTAAGATTAATCCCCAGCCAGGAACCCCGCCAAAGACCTTATAAAGACCAGAAGTCAAAGTTAGAATAACTGGAAAATGCCCTGAATGCAGCTGAGACAAAAAAGAACAAGAGTTTTTCTTTCTTCAGCACTTACTATCAAAGTGGTCATTGTGGACACATCCACCATTTGATTTCTCTTTCGGGCTTTTGCATGTGCGATTGTGGTCTAGTTGAATGTTTTGTGGTTATGATTCAGTATTTAATGAACTTAATAAGATGTGGGCACTCACATGCTCCATTGGCGTGTGTATGTGTATGTGTGTGTGTGTGTGTGTGTTGTGGTGGATATGTGTCTGTCAGTGGGTATGGCCATGAATCTGGCTGCAACAGTTGTCTAGCATCTTTATGTGTGAAACCACTTCTTTATTAAACACATCTAGATCATTTCTAGTCAGTTTTTGCAAAGATTATGCAACTCTATGTAAATCATTGTTCACTAAAGAAATATCTACAGATATGCTTACATTTATTACAAGGCTATTGTTACTAATTGCAGAAGAAAAGGACTTAATTGAGCCCTCTATTAAATGTCACCACCTTATGTGACTCAGTAGAATACAATAGGCTGCAGACAAGCAGACGAACCACTTTATTCTCCCCTATAGACTTTCAACATGCCACTGAATGAAATGTTTTTGTTGTCTGCCTGTTTGTCAAGTTGGCAGAGACAATATCTTTCTTTGAATCAGACACATCCCATCTCTAAATTGTAATCTCAATGTCCAAATAGCATTCCTGATGGACCTTATTCTGGGCCTTATTTTGTAGTTTTAGAGTTTAAAAAAAAAGTATATTAGTTTCAATGGCTAGAATCACTGTTTGAGTCATAACAAACACAACCTGGCAGCTACGCCCTGCAGCAGATCCTTCCATAAGTCTGAAAATGTTGCAGGCTTGTGCACCTCCAGGAGTCTTTACCCTTTGCCACACTCATGTTTACATTACATTTTTTTTTTTTTTTTTTTAAGATTTCATTCATTTATCAGGGTCTGTGGACAAGAAATCCTATAAAAAAAAAATTTTCTAACCAGGAGTTTTATACACCTGAATGTGGATTATGATACTTAACTTTTTAACAGATTTTATGAAGCTGTTAGTTGTCTGTTAGTTGATCTCAACATGTTTGAATATGTGTGTCAGCCATTGTTTTGTCCTGCAATAAGAAAGCAAGACTTGCTTGGGCCTGTTCGTGATAAAAGAGCGCTTGCTTCCTCTGATTGTGCAAGAAATCACACACCCTCTGCAAGGACATGAAGATCAGCTGAGTTTCAGATGTGATGTGAAACACTAAAAAGCCCTGTAATGATTGGAAAACTCCCTTTTAAAAAGGTTTTGACCTAAACAAATGCACTAACAACAGATAGAGGAATAAACATATTTACAGGTCAAGAAATTTAATTACTGAGAACTGCAGAGGAACACTGATTCAAAGATTCAAATGTCTGTGAATCACTTAAGATGGGTTATTCACCAAATGCTGTGTGTGTGTGTGTTTATGATTTAAATGATCATGTTTTGACAGAATGTTAACACAACCCATGCTCATTGCACATCAAAACCCTAAAATACTGGGCAGCACTTTCAATGTCTTTGATCTGTTGGATTTAAAACCAGCCTTACTGGCACTGATCTAGACCATCATATTTTATCTAAAGATGCTTTTCAGGTCATCATAAAATGCTCATGCCTGACAGGCATGGACATACAGTCTCATCTAATCACAGTGGGAGTCTTACAACTTGTCAGATCGTGTTTGAGGGCAGCCAAAAAAGGTATTGTTGTTAGATATGCATGTTCTTTTCCTCGGGTCATAAAACAGAAAAAGCAATTAAATTGAGTACTATCACAACAGTTTAGTTACTTTTTTGGTTTTTGGGGAGGTATATATATGGCATTTGTAGGGATGCGGCTAATGGTTGTCATTTTTATTGTTTAAGGCAGATTCTACCATTTAATAAATAAAACAACGCATTTTCTTTTTGTGGGAAGCAGCTTGTGTTCGACATTTTAAATTAGTTATTGCTGACTCTGTGATATCATTACAGGCCTCAACAATAAGACTTGCCCAATTCCCTTAGGAAAGTAAAATGTCATCTGAGGCTGGGAAATTTAGAAATTTACTTGCATGATCAGACAAGTACATACTTTGCTTTTTCTGGAGCTGATGATGGAAATAGTTGGATAGTGAACTCTGGTTGAAAATTACATGTATAGTTTAAAAATGCGAGTTAAATTTGGTTATTACTTGATAACCATTAATAACAAACCAACTGACTGGAACATTTCTG
This sequence comes from Maxillicosta whitleyi, assembly GCA_029822895.1. NCBI lineage: Eukaryota > Metazoa > Chordata > Actinopteri > Perciformes > Neosebastidae > Maxillicosta > Maxillicosta whitleyi. The sequence goes on from JAPSES010000228.1 coordinate 5,857,718, forward strand.
ACTAAAAAACACTAACCTTGAACTGTGGATTATTTTCTAATGAGTAGATTTAGTTTGAGTCAGTGTTTAGCATCTGTTCGATAGTTTGTGATATTGCAAATGCATTGTGTATCATTATGCATCATTCAAGCTAAAATAAACTCCTTTGATGACAGTAAGCAGCATATGAACAAGAAGATGTATGATAATTCAGCAATCTGACCCAAGTACGTCCACAGACCTTCCACGTGTCATTATTCTGTGGTGAAGCTAAAATCAAAGAAGTTTCCTCCTCAGATATTTAAAGCACAGTGTTCAAACAGTATAATGCCATGCTGGCAGATTAATTGTGATCATTAGCTGCAGAAGCTGTTTGAGAGACTAATTAAAGCCTGTATTGGTGGCAATGGACCACAATGACAACCCAACTGCCACCCATTAACACAGCTGTGAAATGACCTCCTCTACTTCCTCTGAAGAGAGAAAGACTCATCTTTTGGCTTTTCTCAGCATGTTATCTGCTTTTCTATTAGAATTTGTGCTCATTTAGTGCTCTATTGCCATAATGCAGATCAGTTACAGAACAACAACAACCACCTGCAGCTCACTCTGACCTGTCCTGTGAGATTAGTCACTCAATTCCCTCATGTGCCTTCGCCTCCCCTGTTTACCAACAGAAGAGCCAACCAGAAAAATCAAAGTACTCTTTGCTTTCACTTGTGCAGGAAGCTGGAGCGAAGCAGAATGCCAAGCAGGAGAAAACAGCACAGCTGCTTGGCCATGTGCAGAGCAAACAGAGATAAATGACACAGTTTATAGCAGTTGGTACTTCATGGTTGGCTTGGTGTCAGACCTAATGATGTCTTTAATTTGCCCTTATTTTCAAACATATATTGAATGATTTTTCATCTAGTTGCTCTGGTCAGCGCCATAGATTGATAGGTGAACCATTTTTAGGTGCTGGTCCACAGTAATTATATAAGGGAAGACTTGTAGAATTTATTAAGGGTTGTGATATGAACCAGAAATCTCCCAGGTGTCTGAACTCATCTCAAATTAAACACAAAACTTTAGACGTTTTGCCAAGTTTTACTTCTCTTCTCATAAAGTCTCATTTCCCATACGTTATTACATGTTGTACTTTACATCCAGCCTCTCGCAGATGTAGCCTGCATCAGCTTATTTGAGTGTCACAGCTCCACAGGGAAATGGAACATGTTTTTGTCAAAGCCTGGTAAACATGGCTAAACAGGCATAAAGCATCGTGTCATACAGGACCGTCCATTTACACTGTCAATTAGATTTTAGTCATAACCGAGGATGATTCAGGGTGCCATTAGCAACAGAGCTGGGTCATGGTGAAAATGTATTATTATTGATATTATAAGTTCAATAATTTAAAAGAGGATTCACTTTTTTAGTTTTACATTTCACTCAAATTATAAAGTATGACAAATACAATGTGGTGTCCCTGATTGTCCTTGATTATTCCTGATTGCTCCTGATGTTGGAGACACACAACAATGGGTTGGTTGCAGTTTCCTGTTTTCACATAGTACAGAGATTTTTATGTGATGCAGTTATGTACTTAATGTCATTTGACTTGCTAAATATTCACTTTTACACTTTTGCTTTAAAGCTTACAGTAACTGCACAGAGAGGAAATATTATAAATGTTTTTATTTTATTAATGTAAAACATTTATGTCCATGTCACTGTAACCAGTTTACAATCTCAAACATATTTCAATTTAGTGTCATATTTTACACGAGTAAATGCACAATTAAATGCATAATTGTTTCTCCTGCAACATCTTTTTGTTGTGTTAAATCCGTGAAATAAAGTCCCAACTTGTTCTTCACTGTTGCTGTAGGAAGTTTTCATAGAGGCCTCCCTCATATCTGCGTACAACTAGCAATAGAATCAAAAGAGGAAGGGCTTCATCGAGTATGAAGGAAATAGGCTTCGGTTAAAGTGAAATGTCATTTCCTGGTTACTTTACTTGACGTTGGGAGACAAGAGGCGAGTGAGTCAGACACTGCTGCTGGTTAGGTGTGATGTGCAGCTGCTGAGCTGCTCACTGTGGACGACACTGAGGGTTCAACTGAGACTGGGTTCGCAGGAACCTGGCAGCCTGCTCAGCCACAAACACAATGAGAGATGGACTGGCTCATAAATCAGTGCCAGTTGGTAATGTACATTTAACATTGCATGCAGCTTTAGTAAAAATGTGATTACAGTAAAGTTTACAGCGTTGCTTGCGTTACATATCTATTTTTATTTATACTGTTTTCATGTTTAAAGTTGGTTTAACTCTGTTACACTTAATGATTTCAGCTCCAACACAGAGATACTGTGCAGCGTATGAAGTAGTGTTCAGTTCTGTACGTTTCTGTCATGATACCGCATTAATACTACATTACATGGATTAAATCAGCTGCTGCATTGCTTGTTTCAGCCCTGTTTGCTTTTTAACATAGGGGAAGTACCTGAATGACTGTTATACCATGTGCTGTGTACAGGATGTTATTTGTGTACAATGACTCGGTTTGTCTGATACAAGTCATTTTTCCGTCATAAGAAAGGCTGTTGAGATGCTGCCTTAAAAATCATCAGTTCTATTCATTGAAAAGTTCAGTTCAGTTCACAGAACATCCAACATTGCACCAGGGAACATTTCTTTGCATTCTGTGTTTTGCAATCTTGATCTCGATTCACAAAGTCTCATAAGTATTTGTTGCTCTGAAATATGTGCAATGACACTAAAATCAATCTGAATCTGAAGTATCAGCATTTGTTTTGAAGTGTCACCACCTGATACCAATTATTTTGATGGGATGTATGGAACACAGTGAAAACAGATAAACCCCTTTAAAGTTGCCATATTTCTCTGGTGAGCTGCCTGATGTTTGTGTTGTGTTTGTTCTAAGTGAGATGCAATGACTGATGTGAGGAGGGAAGAGTAGCAGGATATGTTGCACTGCAGAGGCTGATTAAAGCTGTGATAACAACTGTAGTATATAAACACTGACATACATGGCCATCTCTAATGGCATCATAAACACGTAGTAATGCAGGAAAGTCTTGCCACGTTTTGTGTTGCAGACAATAACACGTTTGTTGTGTCGAGTGTTTCCATATATTTGCTGTGATACACTGTATGGTATCGTAATGGAACTTCCTATTGATATGATGAGTGAAGAAACTAACATTTTATTTGGTTTAACTGCCCTGTTTTGAAAAAGGAAAGAATTGGCTAACGTGTTCCTCTGTAAAATGCATCTCTGTGCAACATCCTGTTACAAAAACAGGTCATAAGGTTTAGTCAGTACCATGTTCGAGCCGCAGTGTGTCACACTAAGATGTTCACATTTTTCAGATTGTGAAATAAGAGGCCACAACCAACGTGCATATCCCACTGACATTTCTACCGTAACATTCACATTTTAGAGAAAAACAAGCAGTATTCTATGCTAGTATGTTGTATATTCCTTCTGGTGTGAATGTGAAATCATTGCCTCAAATGTTCTTTCCTCCTTCCTGCAGAAAGATGTGAGCTATCTGCAGCAGTGGCTGGAGGCCTTTGTGGCGTCCTTTGAGAGGCTCATTGATGTGCACTCGCTGGGGCCTCGGAGGTGCGTGCTAAGTAGAGTTGGTTGAAAATGTCAAATAATAATTTTTTTTTTTTTCAAATGTAAAAGCTTAGGTTTGATCCTTGCTGAAATGAAGATTGTGAAAAAATATGCATAAAACAAAAATGGCAAAAAATTATATAAAAGTGGTAAGATCTAAGAAGGCAGTCTTATGTTGTAGTTTAATGCATATTTTGTTTATTTTTAAACATTTGATTGAAAGTGAACGAAGCCAGCACGTAACAAAAGAAGAAATCTTTCAGGAATGTAAAAGTAGAACAGTCTACGTATATAATTCTAACAGTTAAGTGTTTGTTCAATATTAAAATATGCATGTGACAGCAAAACTTTAAACCATTTTGTGTTTTTGCAGACTAAATTAAACTGTAAAGACTAAAGAAAGATATATACAGGTATGATGATAATGCTATAGCACCATCTGTAGGGGTAACGTATTTATTTGAAGCTGTAGTGTGATGTTGGTATATCCCAAAGAAAGACAACCTTCCACACAGATACCGTTTTGACATGTTTATGTTCCGTGTAAATCCAGCCGCTGTTGCAACACCCTTTGCATCTTTGCATCTGCTTCCCCTCCCTTCTCCTCCCACATTTCTTCACATCACTCTTCTCTGTCTTCCAGACTGGAGGAGTGCAGTTCAGAGGTGCCCGTGCTCCCGAAAGAGGTCCTGGTGTTTCTCAGCACCCAGTTATGGCACAGTGCGCTTCACCTCTCCGACACTGCAGAGCACAACGGTGGAACCCCACACCCGCTCCTGCTCATCAAGTTCTTCATCATTGTGTGCAGGTGAGGCTGAAGCCCGGCCTGCCGTGTATACTTCGTCATCGTGATAGGGAACATGCTATGTTATTCTGGGTAATGAGGTATCGATGTTGGTGACTGTGATGGATAAAAAGCAGAAGACACACATTTATTATGGTCCTGCAGACTTCTGTAGACTGAAGCAGTTATTCATGCACTAAAACACATTCCTATAGAAATATTATGTAAGATGATTAAATTAGCAGTAAACTTGTAAAATGTATTCTTTATCACTCCGTCCCCCGAAGGGGAGGCAAGGAGTGTTGTTTTTGGGTCAGATGGTTTGTTTGTTTGTTTGTTTGGCTTGTTAACACCCTAGCAGTAAAACTATTGGTTGGATTCATACCAGACTGGGTTTATAGATTGCCAGTAACAGAATAGATCTGATTACATTTTGGGAACAGTGGGTCAAAGTTCACATTTTTTATGAATTTTGATTAAAATTTTTTTCCCATTTACTTATAATGGGCAAAATTTCAAATGTCTGTAGCAGCAAAACTATTGGTTGAATTCATACCAAATGAGTTTATACGTAGTTTGCCAGTGACCCAGAATTGATGTGGTTACATTTTGGGAAAAGTAGGTCAAAGTTCACATTTTTAATGATTTTGTAAAATCTGTTTTCTTCTCTCATTCACTTATAAAGGGCAACATTTGAAATGTCTAGTAAAACATCAAGTCTGTTTCAATTTACTCCAAACTTGGCACATATATAGAGGGAACTGATATGCTGACATCAGCACACACATAGACCTGATGACATCAGCTGGATCGATGTCAAAATAAGCTACAATATGTGCAAGGGGCGGGGTTTGTTGTGCCTGGCACCACTTGTTAAATATTAAATATTTACTGTGATAAAGGAAAATATCAAGATAATTGGAAGCACAAATTTCAGCTGGGTCATCAAGAAAATTCCCTTGACATTATTTACTTGGACTTTTCAACTGGATGCTCATCTGCCTATGAGAAATTGTTGAACAGTCACTAAACTGTCCATATGCCACTTTGCAACATTTGTGCGACACTGTCACTGTTTACAGAAGGTGAGAATGACTGGCTGAATGTGAGTGTCAGGGAAATAATAGACCTACTTGTACTGTTGGATCTGCTTACTGTTAGCTTAGCGCTCCAAAGTTTGCCTCACTGGTCTGTTCTTTTATGAAATAATTAATGACATACACTGATCTCAGACAGGTAGCTTGTTTTAAAAATTTGCCAATTTAATTGCTTGTTGTTTTGATTGTGTTCTGTTGTACAACCAGTGGTTTTGTTCACCTTTTAGCCAAAGTTCTTCTGGTTACATGAATGTATAGAATGTGTTTGTGGGTAAATCTATGAAACTGGGTTCATTTTGGTAACTGCTTTTTTAGATCCATATAATAAATGTTAAATAAATATCAAAATTTAGACATATTTCCCCTCAGGATGTACCCAGGTGAATGAAAAAAAAAATCCTCTTGCTCTGAGCCATCCTAAAATTAATGAATTTTTAACAAAATATTGGGGCCACAAATAGGACCAAAATTGGGACGTGAAAAACTACCTAGGTGTCGGTGCATTTGATCTGGAAAACATCACTTGAAATGATCTTATATAATGTTATAAATAAAGATCCTATGCTCAATTTGAGGATCCTAATGGTTTGTCTAATCCAGAAATGCAGGTTTTTCATGAAATTGCAGTCTCATTCCAGGTTCGCATGTAAAACGTTGTGTCCACTGACGTTATATATGTGAAACCTGCCCATTTAAACTTAAATAAATCATGAGTCGCATTTTTGTGAAACACTCTGCCTTGCATAATTAGTTTGATTCCCAAAATGTACCTGTGAGAGAATAAGTAGATAATTGAAAAAATAGTTGCTCATAATTTTTGTGTCATTTTTATCATGTTGCATGTGGATTTTTGTATTAAAAAATATTTAAAAATATATTTTATCCGAAAAAAATTATTTTATTTTTTTTATCTCAGTAAATATTTATTTTTAAAATAGACCCAAAGTGCTCCCAAACTTGCCTCATAACATTAGCCTACATCTGGCTTGAATTTTTAGCCCCTCTGGCCTGTTTTTAGAGACCAGTTTGATAGATCCAACCATTTTGCTACGTGTCATGTAGGGAACTGGGATTAAGATTCGATGTACGCATGAATGTTGAAGGTATTTAATGCCTTCACTATTTGTGTTTTTTTTTTGCCTGGATAAATATTTTTTTGTTTCTCTCCAACTCTAGGAACATGGGGAACCTCGACCCAGAGAAGACCCCTGGTTTTGTTTTTGAAACTATCAAGCTCTTGAATTTCTGTTTGGACCAGGTATGGCCATTATCAACTGTTATTAAAACAGGACGCCGCTTTCTTTGATTTATGACTCGGGCTTAGCTGCAAGGCATGTTCAGTTTATCACGTGTGTAGATATTATTAAGTACCCTCTGCAGAAATGTGATATACTGTAGAGAAACAGAGGAGCTACACAGAATCGATCCTGTTTATAATATTTGACATCCTCATGCAGAAGTAACAAAACTAGTTTCGTATTGAAAAGAGAAGTGGGTGTGTAGCTGACCTTCTATTCATGGTATTGGAATGTGGAGTTTATTGTGTCTTTTAAAAAAGTGCTGAAATGTGTATTTTGTCAATGTTCGCCAGCTAAAGAAGGGACAAGGGGAGCAGGAATCTCTCCAGTTGGTTGTACAGTACGGACTCGTGCTGTGCGAGAGTCTGTTTGACCCTTATCAGACGTGGAGGAGACATCTATCAGGGTGAGTCTGAGCCGACTGTAGGAATGCGAAGATCACCTTTGTGTAAATGTAGGTGGTGCACTTTAGTTAAGATTAGACGACTCATGCGTTCACCATATTGCCCAACCTTTGGTGATGTGTAACACCTCATTTTGTTGCCTCTAAACCTTAAAGTTGAGCCTCATTAGCGCCAGTGGTTTTACTCTGCAGTCATAGCCATGATTCGAGTGGGAGTGCACTGACTTGAATCTTTGTGTGTTTCAGGGAGGAGGTGAGCTTGCTGGAGAGGAACAAGTATAAGTTCTCCCCGTTGGTCTTGCCAGAGGAGCTGCCTGCCCTCTTCCACGGTGAGACACTCAGCTTTATCAGTCTGAAATCTGTCAGACCTCGCATACCATAACATCCAAACCTCCCCTGCCCAAACACAGTTTAGATCCGTCATTATTAGACCTAAAAAGACTGCCCTTTTATTTCTTCCAGTTCTCCTATTAAATAAATCTTGCTTATTTCATTTTCAAATATGTTTATTATGAAACATTTCTTCCAACAAGGCATAGGGTCTGATATTCATATGTTTCTTTTAAGTAATACTCGTATACAAACAACAAAGACATAAATCTAAACAACAAGGAAGGCCTAGTGACAATATCCATAACAGAAATAAATAAATAATTAGAGCAATAATAATAATAATAATAATAATAATAATGAAAAAAAAAAAAAAATCTTGCTTATTTCATCATATGAGAAATAAATGATCAGTCCGGTCAGTCAGGATGTTGGATTTTTGGTTGAAAGCTTAATTAGTGAGCAAGTTCATGCATTTCTAATTATAGGAGCTCATTTGATAACCAATCACTAATCTGTAAGCCATGAGGGAAATCTCTTTCTGGGCAAGTTCGAGTTTGTCCAAAATTTGAGGGAGATTAAAATTTAATACTTAATAGAATGCCTTAATTAGAAATGTTAAGAGCTACTGTTCTAATACCTACCGAGACGTAGGCTACTCTTATTGACTGAATGACAGCTGTGATGAGAATTTTACTGAGAATTCACATTAGTCATATTTTTATAGTATTTATAGTCAGTTCACTTAAAAATCAAAAGCATATTAAAATGTAGTTTTAAGTTTTGAAATGGAAGTAATTATTTGATCCCTCTGACCATAGCTGTTGTTTTTATTACTGAAGTATCAGTGCAGCTGCAGCTTCTGGATGTGGAGCCATACTTTATATCAGTTTAACATACAGATAAATCTCTGAGCCCCTCATATGATAAATGAAAGATGTAATAACTGTTTGAAGTGTTTTTTTTTTTTTTTTTTAGTTTTTCTCCAATCATTGATTCTTACAAGGATATTAGATGATTTTTAACATTTACAAAGAAAAAAATAATCTGAACCTAAAGCATCAACTGGAAAGCACTGGTTTACTTTTTAATATTGTGCTGTGTTTTAAAAACATGTTGACCTAAAAATACTAAAATAAAAAAGTAAATACTTCATCCTGAAAATAAATAAATGGGGAACAGTGAAAAGTATTATATTTCCTACTGAAATGTAATCAAGTTGAAGTATAAAATTTCATAAAAGGGAAATACTAAAAAAAAAAAAAAAAAAAGCACAGGCTTCTCTCTCTCTCTGTTGACTTTCTGTCATAGTGGGATGGAGGAGCATGTCCCAGGAGGATTAAAAAACTGTTCAGTGTTACTGTTTAATAATGTCTCTTATGAATATGTGTCCACAGAAAGTCTACAGGACAGTAAACAGATCCCAGAGCTCCTCACACTGAGGCTGGTTCATCTCCTGGGTGCTGTCATCAGTGGAGGCAAGGTCTGCTACCGTACCCTCCCTTCCCCATCGGTGATTATTCTTCTGGGTGTTAATGCACATTCACAGTGAGCCTCCTTGTGTATACTTTTTTCCAGAAAAATGGCCTTCTCTGCATCACCTCCGACTCTGTTGAGGACCTGTTCTCCGTTCTGCGGGTCTGGTGCTGCAGAACCTTACCTGAACCAAAAGACACCGGCCTCCCACGGCTGACGTTGCAGTGTCTGACCACAATGATCCACCTCCTGCATTCCAGTAGCCCTGCAGAGCGGCAGGTGGAGATCAGGACCATACTAGAGAGCTATTTCCAACTCCTTAACTGGAACCGTCCACTTAGCAATGAGCAGCAAGACAAGGAGAGCTGGGAGGACAGTCTGATCTGTTTGCAGAACCAAATGCTCAGTGAGTTTAATTTAGTAGAAATAATAATTTTTAAAAAAAAGGCATTAGTTTACTGTTTAGTTTGGTCTTTGTCAAACCGTTTTTGGGGTCAAGTTCTAGATTTTCCTTTCTCGTTGTCTTCAGCTGCTGTTCCTGAGATCCTGCAGTGTCCTGACAGACCAGTGCTGCAAGCCGTCTTCCTTAACAACAACTGTTTTGAACACATCATCAGGCTGATTCAGAATAGCAAGGTCAGACCCCTGTCCATCTAAAATGGGACTGTTTGCTCTGTCAGCTTTTTGTATCTGTCTGTCTATCAATCTGCCTGTCAGTCCGTCCTCTTTTTATCAATGTTGTGTCTTTTTTCATTTCCTTTCCCTGTAGACCATATCTACTGCCCTTGTTGCAAAGTCCAAGGTTAATATAGTTAATGAAAACTATGTGTTAAACCAGCGGCAGCAGCAGAAAATTAGTAACTGAATTCACAATAAAAACAACAAATTTCAAAAACTTCAGTAATATACAAAAAAAAAAAAAAATCTAATTTAATTTAACAGGTATTGTGATGGAATTAGGATAAATAGTTTAAGTTCTAGTCGAAATCTGAGCATTTTATGTTCACGGAGAAATCCTATACATCTGTAGAATGTGACTTGTAGGCCAGTGTATCCCAATAACGTAAAAATGCTTCATTTATACAAATATCTTGTAACATAATTTACGTTTATCAAAAAATTACAGCTCCATGCAGTCTAGATTATTATTATTATCATTAGTAGTAGTAGTAATAGTAGTAGTGTTTATTTATTTAATTATTTATTATACCATTGTATTTTTTAGATCTATACCATTTGATCCTTCAGTCCTTTGGATAATATTAATGAATTCTTTTGCTATTAGTTCTAAGAACTAAATTAACAATCAATGTAACAAGGGACAAATTGGGTCCATCTTCAGTGTGAATGGTTGAATGTGTTCAAAAATATAATGTTTGTCTTCGCACAGAACCTATATTTTACTAAATTAAATAAACTTTGCCAGGAGTGGAATGAAAAACTATTGTGAAATAGAAACAATAACTAATCAAATCCAAAAATAAAATATAAGTATGTATGCAATCTAAATTAAAAAAAAAAACACTAGTAGAAATTTCTAGCTGTTTAGAATATTCTTAATCATCATTGTAACATTTACAACAAAAATAAATGCCATGCACTAAGAAAATGATGAAAGATCATATAAAAACCACTAGAATGTATACAAAAAAAACAAGCACAATCACACACACGGCCACACATTCAGTATAGTATGAGAACCAAAACATACACAAAAAATAACAATCCTGGTAAAATCTAACCAGACAAATTTATGTCGATGATATTTTGTGTTCTGAGATGTGAACTCATGACGAGATGTGTTTCTATGCAGCTATAGACGCCAGAATGCAACTCAACTCTCACAGATGACTGCTTGTCTAATGGTGTGTGTGTCTGTGTTGTGTATGTGCTTGCTTGTATGTGTGTACGTATGTCCTGTAGCTCTTTCAGAGCGGCAGGCGTAGACCGGAGGGTGAGGTTGTGTGTGACCTCACAACACGGTTACTCACAGAGGTCGAAGTGGACCAGGTACTCCCCCCCCCACTTGGTGTTAATATGGGTCTGTCAGCAGGAAACTCAGCCTTCTCTCCATTCGTTTGCTGCTGTGAACTCTTTAAACAGGAAGCTTTAGGCAGGAAGTCTGGCTTACACTCATTTGTAAATAAAGCAGGTAGATATGTGATCGCTGCTGTCTAGGGTTCCCCTTTTATCTGTCGTATCAGTCCATTTGGGATGCGAGTGTTTAGTCTGCATTATATGTGATTTAATGTCATTTTGGGCGACTGTTTGTTTCTCTTGAATCTCACTTGAAATACATGGAAGGAGTTAAAGAGTTAAAATTCAGTCATGCAGTAGGAGCATTAATTTGTTTAGGAGAGATTTATATCGCATTCATAATTAGAGGCTGAATTCCCTGTTGACAACATTGGGCAAAAGCGCATGTTGTGTTTTGGTAGTGCATGAGATGGTTGTCTTTTGCATGTCTTTCTTTCTTTTCTGGTCTTATTATTGGCTGCTCTGTCATGTGACTGGTGTAGCTTTTGGAAGAACCTGGCACGTGTCCTGGGGTTTGATCATCCTAGATAGGGATTGCATCATCATCATCATTTTTTTTTTTTTTTTGGTGGTTGGCTTTGGTTTTTTTGCATGCTGGGATCTATCAGTAATCAACAAAGAAGCGATTGTGTGGTGACTAGTACAGCAGCTTTCAGTTTGACCCAGTCTGCATCAATAATTGTGGTGTGAAAAAACAAGAACACCGTACTTCCTCTTGAACTTTACGGGTAATCAGAGTAAAATCCTGTGTGTATTCATTGAGTTTGTTCTGACTGACTTGTTTTTGTGTTTTGTTTTGAGTTTTTGAAGTGTTCACCTTTTTCAGGGACGTTGTCATGATGCAATACCACAGTCAACCTTGCCTTTTTGTTTTGATGTAGGTTTGGGAACGAGGATCAGACAGTATTACAGTTAATGCATTAGGAGTCCTCACAGCTATAATGAGTAACTCCCCCTCTGCTAAGGTAAGGCCACAAAAACCCAGCTAACATATTGTGATGCATGTAATTGCCTATTATGATTTATGCAGCATTAGAGCAGTTTTAAAGTCTGATCAGGAAAACTGTTTTCCTTTTAGTTAGGAAATCTTATTGTCTTCCATTCCAATGCATGGAAGTGTGCCAACTAGCTATTCCCCCGTGGACCTGCTTTTTACAGCCTATTTCTGTCTCTTTCCCCACAGGAGGTTTTCAAGGAGAGGATTGGTTACTCCCAGTTGTTTGACGTGCTGAAAAGTCAAGGTCAACCCACAAAAAGGCTGCTGCAGGAGCTGATGAACATGGTCAAATCACATTTTCTAATTAGCCCGACTCAGTACAGATAATATTCAGAAAGTTGGGCAAGGTCCCACTATCATTATTAACAAAGGTGATAAAAGGACACATGATCTGAACTCATGTGGAAATGCAGATACTTGTGGAAAAAGTAAAGTAGTAGCAAAAAAGTACAAAGTTTTAAAATTTATTCATATTACTATTCTATATACACTTATTCAAATTTCTGCCTGTGTTTCTGTACAAAAAGCTAACCATACACATCATATTAATACAAGGCTAATTGAACAGTTTTTAATGCCAGCAATAGAATGTGAAACATTAAGTTGCCTTTTTCTGGTTTGTTTTGTCTTAAGTTTTTACATTTTTTATGTTTTGTTGTATGTGATATGAACTGATTTATTTTTTTATGTACTGAATATTTGTTTACAAAACTGCTCTTAAGTGTTATAAAGGGGTACATTGATGCAAACTGAAAAATCAATAATTCACATTGCATGCATTAAAAAATTATGAATGCATTTTGAAAATGCAAGCATTGGGAAAAATATAGGGTTGTGATAAATTGTAGGGAGTATTTTTCATTTTTATGAAACACTGCTTAAAATCTTGTTCCTATTAAAAATCTGCCGCTGTTAGTTAAATAATTAATATGCTGTTCATTGTTTGCCTTTTGTTTTCAGGCAGTGGAAGGGGAACATGTTCATGCCCATCACCTTGGCATTAGTAATGACCAGCCCTTGCTGCTGCTTCTGCAGTGGCTGCCTGACCTGTCGCGTCAGAGGGACCTCCAGCTGCTCGTGGCCCAGTGGTTGGCCGCTGTATGTGGCGGCTCCTTGTCGTGCCGCACTGTGGCGGTGGAGGCAGGCATGGTGGGGGCTTTGCTGCAAGTGCTCTCTCAACCCCAGAATCTTGACAGGCAGTGTGCAGATTCCCTCTTGGGCCTCCTCCAGGACTTGGGCTCCCTGTGTTTGAGGCCAGAGGAGCTGAAAGGTCTGCTCAGGCTGCTGCGCGTGGATCAGGACAATGGCGCTGTGGTAGGGAGGCTGCACCCCTACTGCACTCGCATGATCAGGGTGCTCTCTGCTATGGCAGCTCGGGAAGGCCAGGACAGTGCCTTGCAGTACTTTGATCTTTCACCTCCAATGGCAGGTATCATGGTGCCCACAATCCAGCGCTGGCCAGGCAGTGGGTTTGCCTTTCATGCTTGGCTCTGCCTCAACATGGAATTCCCTTCCTGCCACTCCGACCCATCGAACCGTAAATCTTACCCTGGCTCTGGCACTGGGACTCAGCATGACATGGGAAAAGGGCCTCGGAGGAAGCAGCTCTACAGGTACCGAAACTCAGTGGGAGAGCATTGGCTTAAATCAAAGATTTCTATGGATGGCTGCAAACGCAGTGTCTAACAAGGAACATTTTATCTTTAAAGTTTTTTCACAGCAAGTGGAACAGGGCTGGAAGCATTTTTCACCATGGAGGGTGTGCTGGTAGTGGCTGTGTGCACTAAGAAGGACTACATGGCTGTTGCTTTGCCAGAATACCCATTAGCAGACTCATGCTGGGTGAGTGAGGACACATATCGTATAGTGCAGTCTGACCAATGTTTAGCTTCATTTTCTCTGCCCCAAAATAGATTCAGTCAGGCAGAAAATGACACATGACTCTGAGCAGCAACACATATTGCTCTAACCTCTGAACATAAGTCCTGTAAGAAAATGAGTGTGCCTCCTGAGGAGATGGAGGCGTTTTGCTCCATTTCTTGTGTTAAATTAATTCAACACAATGTCTGCACGTAATTACCTTTTTCAGTGTTGATATAAGGAATCTCTTCATCCTGATGTCATTTGTTTTAATATCTTCCTGTTCAGCATTCAGTGGCAATAGTCCACATTCCTGGCCGCCGTCCTTTTGGTCAAAACATGGTCACTATCTATGTTGACGGAGAGCAGCGTAAAACTGCTCAGCTTCGTTTTCCATCTTTTAGTGAGGTAACTGAATTTGGCATGTAATGTTCCCTGGACTTAAAATATGATTACTAAACACTTTAAGTCTAACTTCCCCTATTCTTCCCTCTTCACATGTCAAGCCTTTTACCTCCTGCTGCATTGGCTCTGCAGGCCACCGGACCAATACCACCACCACATCCCCAAATCTGGCTACATTTGCATCTCCCAACCCACCAGCAGAATTTGCTTTCCCTGTCCATGCCCCCTCCCTCATCCGGTCCCAGTCCTTCCCAGCAACATTTGCACGAGGTGACTCCCCTGTGCACACCATCCCAGCAGGACTGCAAGACACAGAGTGGGGGACACCCACATCTCTGGATGGGCTTCTGGGCACAGCCTTCATCTGTCACGAGCCTCTGCAGCCGACTCACACAAGATCTCTACATACTGCAGGTAGGTTGAGCATTGTTTAATAATTTAATACATACCATGAACAGTTAAGTCTCTTAGGACAGACTATAGCTGTTTAACATAATGTTATAACCCAATTTCACAAGAAAACATGCATAAAATCACAGTGTCTAAACAGTTAAAAAATACTGGGAGTTTTCATTCCTGTACACTGAGCTGTGTCTGCATGTTTTATGACCGGCATTGTTTTCTGCTTTTCATCACAGGCCCTAATCATGTGTCCTTATTCAAAGCGGATGGAGAGTTATCTGATCTCAACAGCAAACTTCTGCTCTACTACACTCCACAGGTGACTGACTGACTTTATATAAGAGATTATAAATATTTGTCAGAAAAATATTCATTCATTCATCTTCTGAACCCACTTTATCGTCACTAGGGTCGCAGGTTGTGCTGGAGCATATCCCAGCTCAGAACAATATTAATCTTTATTAATGTTTGTTTATGCTTCAGGCCTTTAAGAGCCAAATCTGTCAGGATCTGTCTCCAAATCACCAATATGATGGCAGGCTGACCGGACACAGGGTAGTGAACTGGGACATCAAGGTTGGACATAAGTTTTATTTCCATGATGCACCGCTGCTTTCACTGCTGCTTCGTGCTTTTGTCTCATACATTCTCACCAAATAATAACAAGCGAATAACTGAACGTTATGTGTGGCTCTCTTTTCCCTACAGGATGTTGTAAATGTGGTTGGTGGTATTGGTGTTTTGCTTCCCCTGCTAAAGCAGGTGTGTGAAGCAGAACAGGTTTATAATGGCGGACAAGAGATCTCGGACCTTCTGGGACCAGAGCTCACCACCTCACGGGGCCCGGCTGCCATGCTGCTGCCCCTGAATAAGTGCTCTGGTCAGTTCACATGTAGTTCCTCATCAGCGAAGACATTACACACTGTTGTGAAACTACCACTATTGCTTCTTTTCCTGTTATGTCTGTTAATGTGACATAAATGATAAATCTGATTTCAGTGCAGTTTATGCTCAGGCTGTTTTGAATAGTAGTGAGTCAGACTTTGGGTGTTATGCAGTAACAAACAGGATGTGCTAAGCAGTCAGACAGGAAGAAAATATTAGAATATACATCAGATTAACATACATAGTAATGCAGTAACAAACAGGATGGTAAAATATTGGCAATAGGTCAAATGTTACATCAGCATGGGCATACTGAGTCATAAGAGTTTGTGAAAGAATTGCTTTTCACTTACTGCGCACAAAGTCTAACATAAGATAAATGGAACAAACAGTCTGATAGAGGGAAGACAAATTGCCTGACATATGACTACTGACTCATTCTGAGATATGGTTCTGCCAATAAAATGCTGTCTAATGCATAAATATGCCCGTTGGTGACATAGGAAATTGTAAAACATGTTTGGTTCTATTGTTTTTTTCCAAACAGAGGGCAGATTAGAGAGAAACAGCATTGCTGCCTTCCTGCTCTTGGTGAAAAACCTGATTCGTCACCATTCAGTCAATCAGGAGAGTCTGCTACACTGTCATGGACCGAACATAATAGGAGCCATGCTCAGTGAAGTAAGTGCTCTGCAGTAAGTGGGAACTAATTGCGAGAAAGACTGAAGCATTTAAAAGTGAATATGTGATTTATTTTATTGTGTTAGTGCTGTGTAATTATAGGCAATGAATGTATAGGGGACAGTTGAAACAGCACTGGTGCTTTCTGAAGCTTGCGTGGGGGTAGTCATCAGTTTCCCTCATAGGTTCCTAGTCATTCTGAATAAGAAGTACACCATTTCATCCAGTAAGAAGAAGATTTAGATTTGTGCGAATTATAATAAAAACAATCAAATATTACAGACGTCATAGCCACAGTGAGTTGTGATATCCTGTTAACTGTTCAGTTTTTTATTATTATTTTATTTATGTTCTGTGTGACTCTCAATCAGGAAAAAAGAATTGTTGCTTTTAGATTACATCTTCTGTTTGCAGGTAAAGCCCTCTGTGACAAAAAAAAGGTGTCTGGCAATGTTAGAAATAAAAAAAAAAATGTACAAGAGGTGACTGAAGGCAGCTGTAGCCCATTTAATGTTGAGGTCTTTGTTTGGTTTGTGATCATATAATGCAGACGATGCAGTTTTTTTTTTGTAAATTTGTGACAAATGCAAGTGACCTCTGATGTAGTTTGTATTGAAGTTGCAGTAGATGTTGGATATAACTCAGTGAGGCATCTTTAATAGGAATTACCCATTCATAATTGTTGTGTAAACACCTTACATGTGTTTATGTATGTGTTTGTCATACACTGTCAGTGTTAGTCTGTGTGTTTTCAGGAGGTTTTCAGGTGTTACTTTAGTAAATAGGGTTGTGTATTGCCAAAGAGGCTCATAGTCATATTTTTGTGATTTTATTTACAGTATAAAGACTATAAATGCTAAAATCAGAGTAAAAAATAACCCATAATTATGTATTTATTTTCTTGCATCCCTCGTAGTTACACACAGTACACACTACTTGTCTAACAGAACAGGTTGATTTACACTTTATATGATGATGGCAGACGATCTGTAAAGAAAAATGCAGTCACAGGTTTAGAAACACAAGCCATACATCCACTGTACACAGTACGGAAACACTTGTGTGTGTGTGAGCAGAACACTTCATCAGCCTTTAAGTGTCTCTAAAAATAGATACACCACGAACCTGTGTAGACTGATAAATACACACAAATAGGAACGCACATACATTTAAACACTCTCTCTCTCCATTTGTTTTGTGTCTCTAATGCAGGTTCCTGGCAGTATGATGGACATGAATGTTTTAATGGCATGTCAGCTGCTATTAGACCAGGTTTTCACTGAGGGCAACAGTCCACTTCTACAGCAGCTGTACCAGTACCTGCTCTTTGATTTCCGCATCTGGACAAAAAGCCATTTTGCTGTTTGCTTGGGTAAGGCATAAGCAGCTCTTGTGTTGTCGAGCAATGCACCTGTGAACCTTTTCATGTCTGCCAACGCGGTTTGTGCCCCTTTATTATGTATATATGTACCCAGACTGAAAAGAGCAAGAGGTGGCTAAAAGCATCACAGTGCAGTGAGAGAATACATTAATGTTAAGGGTTCAGGCCTGGTTTTCTTTTTTGTTTTGTTTGTAAAATGAACAACCTTGGTTATTAGTTTGGCATTTTTAAATGTCAAGCTGAAGAGAGATGATAAAAGTTTTTTTTTTTTTTTTTTTTCTCCAAAGCTCATGTCCAGTACCTATCATCTGTGATAAACAAAGGCAAGCAGCGAATGAAGAGGAAATATGGAGTTCAGTACATCCTGGATAACATTCGTACATACTACAGGTCAGTATAATAATCAGATTCAACTTTATTGGCCAATGTGAACATATTTAGTTATGTTTGTTTCTTTGCTCACGACGTACAATTTCAACATAAACCCAATCAGACTTCAACATAGACCTAATAGACAAACATTTGACCAGAGACGAGGACAACAATGGGGTGAGATTTACAGTGGAGTTATATTGTAATATGTACAGAGTGCAAAATCAAATCAAATTTTATTTATATAGCACCAAATCATAACAAAAGTTATTTCATGACACTTTACATTTGGAGCTGGTAGAAACCAGGCTCTGAGACCAATTTACAGAAACCCAACAGAATCTTCCAAGAGCAAACACTTTCTTTTAACAGGCAGAAACCTGGAGCAGACCCTGACTCCTGGAGGATGGCCGGTTAGGGTAAAAGATAGAGAATAAAGGAAGAGAAAAGTAGAGAAAGAGAAAGATGTGTACAGGGATCTGGTCTATGACAAATATATGTTTATGTAAATGTTCCATGTTATATATCTATATGTTAATAAAGCCATAATATGGTATGAAATCAAAAAACACAAACAGTGAAGTACAATATTATTAGGCAACTTCAGAACAAACTCAAGTCCTAGTATTTATATACATATATACTAGACTTTAATGATAGCAATTAATTGTTTTTTTTGTTATTGTCTTGACTTTAATGTCTTTAATTTTAGTGTCGAGAAAGATGGCAGCTCCCTGTCAGAAGAGAAACAGACGATTCAAACTTCTCTCTTTGCTTTGCTGAAAGACTTCCTTAAGTCTCCAACACCAGAGGAGCTTCACAGTGTCCTCGCCTTTATTTTGGTTGTTGGAGAAGAGCAGCAGGTAGTACTCATATCTCTTATCTTTTGTTTTTCTTTAGGGAGTTTAATATTGTTATCGTCTGACCTTTTCTACGTGCTATTTCACTTCCATTCTCCAAGTGCGTTATCTTTCTCTCCAATCATCTCCACTCCTGTTTTATCCTCAGTTAAGACCTTTTCCTCCCTATTCTATATTTCATCTTGCATTATAAAAACCTCCTCCTCTTTCACATCATCCATATTTAGTCAATATTTCTTTCTTGCCAATCAGGTGGTGAGGGCATTGGACGTTTTATATGAGCTGCTGCGGAGTACTCCTCGTGAGCAGGTGCAGGCTGTCCTGTTGGAATGGGGCGTGGAGCAGCTGTACAGTTTACTGCTCAACCCCAGCTTTGGAGACGACGCCAGGGAAAGAGTTTTCAGGGTGAGAACAACAGAACGGACCTCAAGTCAGTCACTTTAAAGAACACACTCCTGTTACCCTGACAAATCTGCATTTTGCATCACATGTTGCAGGTTTTATACAAAATTCTCAAGAGTGAGAGAGTGTCCGAGCGCAACAAGCAGCGGATAAAACTGAAGGATTTCGGCTACCTTGGCCTTGTGTGTTTCCTTGAGGAACTCCCTGTAACCATGACCACTGTGCGATGTTTGTACGAGCAGGTTCTCGCTACAGGTAATAGTGAATCATTCCTTTTCTGCAAGAGCATAAAACAAAAAAGAAAACTTCGAAACATGAAAACAATTAAGGTTTTTTTTTTTTATGTCACTGTCACTAAAATACAACAAAGAGAGATTAACATGTCTGTGAATGTAATAAATATTAAACTAATTAAACACATGGTTGTTTTGCTGCGGTTTAACATTGGTGTTTCCCAAAAATTTGCACAATGACAGACCTAAAATTTAATTTCAATACTGATCAGATTTCAAAGTATTGAAAAATCTACATGCAGTACACATGTACAGAATGTTTCTTGTCAGTTTTTTCTGCTTTAAAAACAGATTAGAAGTTAGATTTTAGAAGGAGTTTGCTACAGAAGGAGTGGTTCTTGTCTGTTTCTACAGTAGATCAGTATGGAGTTTGTCTGTTTTATGGTGCGTTGCATTCAGGTTTAAGATCCAGGGGCAAAGACATCAGCTCCAAAATGATTCCAATGCAGAAAAGTACTAAAGTTGTACCACATCTAACAGCTATTAGGGGTGGCTCCAAAAAGCCTTGGCTTCCATGGACTTCCATCAAGGTTCTCTGTTAAAAAAAACAAAAAAAACAAAAACAGTGTAAATGTTTTTTTCCCAGGAGTCAGTTCAATGTCATCTGGATTGTTTGAAATATTTTATAAGTAATTGTTCATTTTTCTCCTCTGTTTAGAAGATCTCATAGACAGTGTGTTTGACAGCTGACTCACCTGCTGAGCACAGTTACACTTTATTTCATAAAACACATTTTTTTCCCGACAGCTTTGCTACACTTGTGATGAATAAGTTACCCTAAAATGATTGTAAAGTTAATACAATACTTGATGGAGTTTACATTTTTGCCAAATGATTAAGCATTAACTCACCTAACCCACCCCTCCAACACGGCTGTGGTCAAATTGTAAACCACTGGCTACAAAAGCAGGTCAGAAACCAATGGATGACATCATAGTTCCACTGTAAGATACAAGCGGGTGGACCAGACTCACTATTGTGTTAAAAAGTTCAGAACAGACAAAACAAAGACCATTTTCAAAGGGCATTCACTTGGTTACATCCTGCATCTTTTCACAACTTAATGGCGATAATTGTTACATATCGAACCTTTAAATCCTAGTTTTATTTATGCTTTACAGATGCCAGTCCTAATTTCAGAGACCTCCTGGCTGTGGTCTGTCTGTCCCACCGAGCTGAGCTTACTGTCCGTTTAGACGTCTGTCGGAAGGTCAGTCTGCAAACATAATGTGAACGTTAAATGTACTAATTATCTGGGTAATAATTGTGTCATGTTTCTCTGTTCCTCTTGATATTACCCCAGCTCTTTCATCTGATTTACTCCAATGTGGATTATGTGAAGCAGCTTGCTAAGCAGCCTGGTTGGCAGGATGTTTTAACTAAACTCTATGTGAAAGAATCCTACGAGTCTCGTGCTGCCAGTATTGCGAACTCCAGCAACCATAGTTCCCTTGAGCCCACTTTCAGACCGCCGCTGCGCAAAGATCAGGCCCTGGTCATAGACGTACCCTGCACAGACCTGTTCCTCAGATACCACAACTCACAGGACATGGAAGATGAAGAGGAGGAAGAAGAAGAGGGCGGTCAGCGGGACATCTCTGAGGGGTTCTCGGATTTATCCCAGTCACCTCCAAGTGGAGGAGGAGGACCGCTTAAAAACTTCACAGGCTCACTTCATTTTAAGTCTTTTGACTCAGTGGATCAGGGGAGCCACTCATCCTCCCTCTCAAACGCTGTTGACATCCCCCCATCTCACGCTGATGAAGAAGGTAGAGACTACCATCCTCTTTCCCCCTTCGGTACATCGCCCTTTGATTTGGAGCTCAGTGGGATGGGAGAGACTGGCACAAACACTCCTGCAGGTAGTTTGACAAACACACCATCCCCTCTTGAACACTGCAAGCCCTTCCCTCCCCTCAGACCCAGGAAGAGCTCCAGTTTGTCCAACGTACTGGATGATAATAGCTACGGGACCGATCCTCCAACTGGAGACACAATCTCCAATACGTCCAACCCGCAGGTCTGACTGCTTCTTCAGCCATATTGACATGTCGAGCTGATGTTTGACCATGTGGTGAATATTGGCTGTTTTTCTTTAATGTTTTGTACTGATTGTTGTTTGTGTTACAGCAGACCCCCGAAGAGGAGCTGTGCAACCTTCTAACCAACATTGTGTTTTCCGTGTTGTGGAGCGGCAGTGGGGTGGAGGGAAGTGAAGATGTAGTGTGGAGAGAGAGAGGACAGGTCTTTTCTGTCCTCACCAAACTGGGTTCATCCTGTCAACTGGTCCGCCCGCCCGATGACATTAAACGCAGGTTAGTCACCCAGATCTGGATACGGAACGCTGAACCTGTCTGATAATGGAAAAACAAATTCCACCACACCTTCAGCTTTGTGGCTTTTTGTTTATATAGCATCCAAAACCGTGAACACATCATAATATGGAGCTTGATTCTGATTCTGTCTCCCACTCACTGCACCAGTCTGCTGGAGATGATGTTGGAGTCATCTTTGTCGGACTTGAGGGATGCCCAGGGAGTGTCTCTGCCCTTCTGTCCCAGCCTTGTGAGGCTCCTCAGGCTGTTGCAGGACTTCCTGTTTGCAGAGGGAACAGACAACCACACACTGTGGAGCGAAAAGGTACATCTAAATAGAACGCTGCTGGATTTACCGACCTACGCGTTTTTTCCCTCTGCATGTATCTTGGATGTAAAAGATATTGTGCCCATACCTTACATTTTATTTCTCCTTCAGTTTAAAAATCCTTTGTTTGGAAAATGATTAAAGAGAAGGACACACATTAAATTCACTATCAGTCCTAAACTCCTATAGAATTGCTCGCATATGAATCACTTCTGTCACAGCAAAACTGCCCTCACTGTCAAAATAAAATAAAATGAAACATTTTATGGATAATTTTTCATGAGATGACTGGATAAAATAGTCAATATCCAGTCAATAAATAATCTTTATCATGGTAATATTTGGGTTTACTTTGTGTATACAGCCTGATTTTATACCACTACAGGTCAAAATGAAATTCAGATTTAGGGTTGAATGGGTTTTTTTGTAGCATGTGCAGCAGTAGAATAATGGTATAATATTAGGTGAGCTTATATTTTATTTATCTTATTTTCCATTATTAAGATGCTGATCATCCTAAAAACAAAAAATACACCCTTTTGCTTTCTACTAAAGGATGTAGATCCCCTTTTTCCTCTAAAAAGCAACACACCAGCTGATAAGGTCCATACTGTAACATACTGTATACAAACCACATGACTTTGTCTGATATAAATTATGTGTGAAAACTAAAGAAAGTTTTAATTTGATGATTACAATTTTGGGCATAACACTATAGTATTTTTTTTTTTTTCAGCAATGAGAAGACATATAGTATGCTAAATCTATGACATACCTGTCTATAAATGTTGACTGATTGCCAAGTGGAGTATAGGATGCATTATAAAGATGTCAAAAGCATCAGTAACTGAGGTAAATAGGCTTGTAAATAACAAATACAAAGCAGCTGCTGCTGGGTGTGGGTGATGTCAGTTACTTTTGTTGAACAAGGGATGGTTCCTCAGTCTGTATTGCTAAAGGGTGGAGAACCATGGCGGGTTTTAGGGAGTATCTGAACCATCTTTTTAAATGCAGGTTAAGCTGCATTAAATGTACTGTATGGCTGTAGGTTGTTGTAGATGCTGTAAGGTGTGGAAACAGGTCTTGTCTTTTGTCGAGTCCTTTGTTGACAGTTCTTGTTGTATTGCAGATCTTTGAGGGGGTGGTGAACCTGCTGGACAAGTTACAGGCTTGGCACAGCAGCCCTGTGAACACTGAACTCAAGGAAATGGCTCAGATTGGCCTACGTATCATCACTGGTTACATCAAACAGCAACACTCGCAGGTCAGATGCACTCACAGCTTTCAAGACATATACTATGAATGTGGAAATATGTCTCCCTGTGCATTTCACAATGTACAGGGTGCAATATTGGTCTTGACTGGAAATACATTTAAAGTGCTTTATTTGACTATTATTTATTTAACCTGATAAGAGAAGTCAGATAAAGCTTGTTCAGAAATACCAAGCCTTCTATGGGTTTCTTTTGAACGGCATTGCAGTCATTCCTCTCGGGGAGTGTTCTGAATGAAAGGGCAGCTCCTCTCTGAGCGATGACTGCTGCGATTCTTACTGTAGGATTGTGGGATTGAGTGCTTTTAAATGAACCGACCTCCTGTCACATACCCCTGCTTGTCGTCATCTCAAGTTGTACGACCTCCCCTTAAAGTCATTGTGTTTGTTAAAATGTCAAAAGGTTTGAAGTAAAAAGTTGAAATTTCATCACAGTTGTGTGTCTTTGGAGAATAAGATGAATCTAGAACTACATTAGCTGAGAAACTGCAAGCTGAAATGTAAATAAAAGAGATCTAAAGCCCTTTACATCAGATAGCTCCTCATATTTTCTCCAGTTGAGGAATGTGAGTCATGGTTTAAACTGAGAAACAAGTATAATGGCATAAAGTTATTACTTTTTTTTTTTTTTTTTAAATCAGTAACTGTCAAATGCTATGATCTGACATTATAATTAAATTAATTGCAAATATATTTTATAGTCCTGTCCCTTTTTACAGCCCTGATTCATAGCTATTTTACATGCAAAATACACACATAAAAGTCATAGCATTAAACTTTTAATTTACTTTAAATTAAAAGAAAATATAATAATTTTAACTCACTGATATCTTTAATTGTGTTTCCTCACTATTATCCTTTAATTATGGCTTCTTATTCAGTTAAATTACTATCAGGCTCATACTGCCCAGATATTTCCACTGTTAATACCAAGCCATCACATTTATTATTCTGCTTAATAATAACCTCTTTATTACAAAGTTGTTATGCAGCGTTAACGTCAAGTGCCAGAGATAAACACAAGTGTTTTCTAAACAGAGCAATAAAGCTGAGATAGAACATTGTGAACTTCAACCAGTCAGTACATGAAACTGATTAAAGGTTTGACTTTTATTAAGCCTTTTCTAAGGACTTTGCTGACTAATACAATCAGGAAATGTGAGACATTCCTGCACAGTAAAAAAAAAAAAAGTTCCATCTATATTTGAGTTTTTCACTGAAAGTAACATATCATCACCATCATTTTAATTGGAAACAGTATTCAGCCGCAGCTTCTAACTTGTAGTTTTAACAGATTACAGTGTAGTTTTATTTATTTCGCATTTGTTTGTAGAGGAAAAAAGTATGTAGCGTAGATTACTGTCACAGACCAAAGCATTAAAACCTTGGCAGTGCTAGTCCTCATCTGGGCTTTTAAAAATATAAACAAAATACATACATAATACACAATATGAGCTACATTACAATCTGATAATAAAAAAAAAAGTGTCAGAGTTATGCTTATGTTGTTATTATCGGTCCTTATCACAGCAGTTTGACCTGATTTGCCTCTCGTCTCTCCTCAGGTGTGTGAGATGGCCTATGTGAAGCTCCACACTCTGCTTCAGACAGTCCTGAGTCTGAGCTGGGAGGAGGTGTGCTTCCTGTTGGGGCAGCTGGGCGCCCCCCTGTGGCCAGAAGGTGTAATGGATGGCACCAATTGTGGAAATGCAGAGACTTTCTCCCAGCTGGTTCCCATCGTGAGAACACTGCTCGACCAGCACGCTGACCCCGTCACTCTTCAGAGCCTCCTGCCCAACCTGCCCATCACCAACGGCAGCACCACCTTCGCCCAGGACCTGAAGACGTACTGCCACACACTGGAGTGGCAAGGCTTTTACCTGCAGCAGGTCAGTATGATAAAAACTGATGTCATATCACTCTTGTTAGGGAGTCTAGAGGGTCTCCTTTCCAATATTTGCTCTGACTGATAAAGTTTAATCTACCATTCAAACTCAGTAGCATCTGTTCTTTGTCACAATCTTGGTTAGACCAGTTACCGCCAACTGGGTGGTTGAAATGTGATATAAAGTTTAAAAAATATTATATCAAAAGTTATATATAAAAACAATCCTAAACTCCCAGGTCTAGTTTCAGTGTATTTAAACAAAAAAGTGTTTATGCTGATACTACTGAACTGACGTGTTTTACAGACTGATACCAAACAGACGCTCTCCTCACTAGCTGGGAGGCAGATTTATCATTGTTCTGTGTGACAGCGGACGTTCATAAATCGGTGCTGTTTAGATTAGTTTTGTATATGCATCTTGCAATACATTAGGCTGTTAGGCATAACTTTGGCTCCCATGAGGGTTTTGAAACACTGCCCAGACGGATCCCTCAGCCACTGAAGGGGCACGTACCATATATGTATTAAGAGTTTATTTATATGTGTTTGTATAGGGTAAGTCTCCGTCTTTTCTGTGTGACACTTTAGCAGTAAAAGGGGGAAGAAACTAAAGAGGTAGAATATGCAACAATCCTGTTATTATACAACAAATAAAGAGGAGGAAACTGTTAGTGAAATGAGGAAGCGTTGGGCTGTTGTCATCTCTTGTTTTATGCAACATATTGTCTGACGAGACAGGAAACCTGGCATACTCCAAATATGTTGTAGCTTGTGTTGTAATTTTGTGAGATGAGTTTTAACTATTATGTAATTATTTTTTTGTGCCTGAATCAAAGTTCCTCACAGTATGAACAAATGAACTGGATTTTTACTCATTATGTATTGAGAAAAAGTACTGAAAATATTTGCATTGGCACACTACAGCCTAAAATCTGTTGGCTACAATGTAAAATTCATGGTGTTTGGACCAGGGTGTCTGATGGTGAATATGGGTTTAAAAGTTTGTAACAATGATATTGATTTGTTATTTTGTCAGTGTACATTTTTTTGTGTTTTTGTAATGTTACGTGATTTAATGTTCCCTCCTGCTGCAGGTCCAGCCAACCATGGAGCAGTATGAACTGGATACTTTTGGGAGAAGCCATGATATCATGTCTAACTTCTGGAATTCCTGCTTTGATGACCTGATGAGCACCGCCTTCAGACGAGAAAAAGACAGATCTGACAGCAAAACTAAATTTCAGGTTTGGAGAAGTCTCAGGTCTCTTTCTGCAACTAAACTATCACTGTTAAAATACTTCATTTTTCTAATGTATTTTATATGTGTGTGTGGAAACAGGAAGTGATCCTTGACCCCTACATGAAACGAGTAAGGAGTGAGAACAACCGGTACCTCAGTTGGCAGAAGCAGAACTCCAGCCAGCAGGGGGTGGTGTTGCAGCACTGGGAAGCTCTCTACAGGCTTTTGACCAGTGAGAGAGGAGGATGGGCCAACAGGTTGGACAACATTTGCTGCTTAAACATTTATTTAAAATGGCACACGATCTGAGAGGAATCGCTGCATCATGATGACATCTGAGATCTGTTTTTGCTCTAAGCTGTTGAAAAAGTTGCTCTGTCTTAAAAATAGGAAAGAAACATAGGTAAGCAAAATGCAGCTTAAGATGACCTAATAGATGTATAAAAAACCATTAAAGCGTTGAGTAAATACAGTTTAAATGTGTACATGTACAAGGAAACATACCGATGACTGCAAAAAACAATAACAGAATCACAGATTGAAACATTGGGGAATGAAAATACGTCTTCAGCCATTGTGGAAGGAGCACATTTAATGTTTAACAACAGCTGATTCTACACTTGTGGAGCAACAACTGCAAAAGGCTGTTGCTTCTTAATTTTGGTCATGACAGAGTGATGTCCTAGAGGTTTATTCAGATGTAAGAGACCCAGGAGCTGAATGCTGCTGAATGAGGTCAGTGATAAAAGATGGGGCTTCAGTGTTAAGAGTCTTGAATGCAGGTGGGTTCAATAACCTTAAATTGAATTCTAAAGAGCACAGACAGCTAGTGAAGAGCGACAAGGACCGCAGTGATGTGACCGACAACACAGCTGCTTTATGAACCATCTGCAGATGAGTAATATAATAACAAAAAAATGTTTTCCTTTACCTAATTTCAGGATTCAGCCAGTGGTGCAGTGGAAACTGTCGAATGCTGAAACCTATTCAAAGATGAGACTAAAACTTGTCCCCAACTACAACTATGACCCTCACAGTGAGGCCAGTGCTCTGAGAGACAACATGGGTACGTGAACACATGCATTTTGCTTGTAGTTTAATAATTAGAAGGGAACGTTAACGCTGAAAGTGATGTTGTGTTGTCATTTCCAGGAGCTGAAAGCCCTCGCAGCTCTGAGCCTCTACCACTGGCTGTGGCAAAGAAAGCAAAAGTCAGTGACATGGAGGATGATCAGTTAGGAGAAGAGGACTTCGTCTTTTCGGATAACAAGTGAGAATATTTACAGCAGCTTTGTTGTTTTGATTCTTTCAGCACAAAAATAAAGATCACGATGCCATTCCAACACAAGTTCACCAAACAGGACTTGAAAGTGTTGTAAAACCGTTCAAACATGATATCAGTGAATGTGGAAACTGATATTTTTTAAGGTGTAACGCAGAAATGTCACCGTTAAATATGATCTCATGCCTCCAGGGTGGAAGGAGAAGATGAGAGCCAGAAAGAAAAACTTGTTCTGTCTGAAGATTGTGAGCTCATCACCATTGTGGCGGTTGTTCCGGGTCGTCTGGAGGTTACAACCCACCATCTTTACTTCTATGACGGCAGCAGCGAGAAAGAGGAGACAGAGGAGGGTAAAAAATGATCACATACATCACACCTCGCCTTTTCTACTAGCCTTAAAGATATATGTGCACATGTATATATGTGTGTGTAAATAATATGTGTGCCTTCAGGAATCGGCTTTGATTTCAAGAGGCCTCTGTCGCAGCTTAGAGAGGTTCATTTGAGGCGCTACAACCTGCGGAGGTCGGCACTGGAGCTTTTCTTCATCGACCAGGCCCATTACTTCATCAACTTCAGAAAAAAGGTGATGCTCAGTCCATGAGTCACATCAAAGCATGCGTTCTTAAAGGGAACATGTAGTAAGTATCCTCAAAGGTCTTAATGATTTTTTTTCCCCCTTTAAGGTACGGAATAAAGTTTACTCGAGGATCCTTGGACTGCGGCCTCCCAACCTGTTTTACTTTGGTTCCCGCTCCCCTCAAGAGTTACTGAAGGCATCTGGGCTCACACAGGTGCTTATTTATTCACTTCTCGCTGTGTATTTGCATATTCCACTCCGTATTATTTCACCAATGTGATGTTTATGCCAACAGAAATGGGTATGCAGAGAGATCTCTAATTTTGAGTATCTGATGCAACTGAACACCATCGCTGGACGCACATACAACGACCTGTCGCAGTATCCTGTGGTATGTACACTGCATTTCCACTCACAGTGTGTCAGTATTTATTATCTAGTCACTGCAGAGGATGGTTCAGTTAAAGCGTGCGGTTGCATTTTCTTCTCTTTAGTTTCCTTGGGTTCTCTGTGACTACACTTCGGATGTTTTGGATCTTGAGAACCCAGCAATTTTCAGAGACTTGTCCAAACCCATAGGTGTTGTCAACCCCCGCCACGCCCAAAATGTCAGAGAAAAGTAAGTGGTGCTAAATGTCTGTTATTGTTAGTTATTATTGTTATTATTATTATTAGTAGTAGTAGTAGAAGTAGTAGCAGTAGCAGCAGCAGCAGTAGTAGTGATAGTCGTAGTAGTAGTAGTAGTAGTAGTAGAAGTAGAGTGAAGTAGTAGAGGTAGTAGTAGTAATGGTAGTGATAGTAGTAGTAGTAGTAATGGTAGTGATAGTAGTAGTAGTAGTAGTAGTAATGGTAGTGATAGTAGTAGTAGTAGTAGTTGTAGTAGTAATGGTAGTGATAGTAGTAGTAGTACTAGTAGTAGTAATAGAACCTCTTTTGCAAGGGAGTCCTGGCCAACACAAACAGCACCAAATACGAAACAGTTATAAAACTACACAGTTAAAACACAACTGACACATCTGACAATAAACACTTTGAGATACTACACAAGTGTAAGTTATGCAGTTGGAACTCTAAGTTTGGATTTTAAAGCACTCAATGAAATTAACCCAGTTTCCATGCAGTCTTTCTGCAACTTAAGGAAAACCTGAAACCTTGATGCAACAGACTGAAAGGATCAATTATGTTAATGATTTGTAATATCTGTTCTGGTCAGTTCAGCAGTGTAAGGTTAGAAAATACCTCTTTAGCTCAGTAGTGGAAGTCTCAGTATGAGGCTGTGAAAGTATTTGCAGCCGTATTTGCACAGGACTAGAATACACTGTGGACCTCTAGTAATTTGTCATAATTGCAGTGGTTGTCTGTGTTCTAAATCCTGTGCAAATCTACCATGTCTGTAATTTGTAAACTAGAAATTCCCTCCACAAATTACCTTCCATAATCTAGCAAACACAGGGGTCCTGTGATAGTTATTCCTGTGAAAAATAACATCTGGGATTTTGTGGGATGTGCTTTTATTCAGGCTATTTATTGGTTGAAAACTATGAAGAAAGGTTGGCGATGAGAAATGAAAGTACAGGTGCTATGGGTGGAAATTCAGAAAACTCATAATATAACACTGAGGCCCTGTCCGTATGAAGACAGTTTTGGTCGTATCCACAAAAGATAGGCCTTTTACCCACACAAAACAGGCGTTTTCAGTTTTGTTGTTTTAATTTATATCAGCCAACACAGTGGATGTTTGTGCATCATCCCATACACTGCAATTTATACCATTACTGTAGCTGTTCTTTATAAACCAGATCTGCATTAACATCTTTTAGTGTAAATCATTTGTTAATATTGCTAGACTGTAATTAAACAGTTTTTTTTTTGTTTTTTTGCACATTATCTCCATGAAGTGAGTAAAAACTAGTATGAGAATATGTTAAAATGTGAGATAGCATTAGCATTAGCAGCAACTGACCGGCTGTGGCTCAGTTGGTACAGTGGGTTGTCCAATGGCCAAAGAGTTGGTGGTTCAAATCCTGGCTCCTGCTGTCCACATGTTGACATCTTCTTGAGCAAGACACTGAACCCTAAATCGCTCCCAGTGGGGTCTGGCATGGTACTGTAGCATAATACCCCCTTACTGGTGTGTGAGTGGGTGAATGTGAGGCTTTGTAAAGCACTTTGAGTACCAAGGTGTAGAAAAGTGTTATGTAAGTGCAGTCCATTTACCATTAAAAATGCTTTTGTTTCATTGTTTTCAGGTTATTTTCTGCTATTGGGTTTTTAATTAATCTTTCTTTGCTTCAAAAATTATATTTGTGGTGTAGGTGAGTGGACATTTACATTTGTGTAACTACATGGAAAAAAAAACTTTATCACCTTATGTTTTTCATGCCTAAGGAGGAATAAAAATATTGATCATTATTTGTCTGAAAGGGTTAATGTGTCTGTTTCAGTTTTTAGACGAGGAGAGTTAGAAGAATTTTAATTTAACTAAGTAACAAGTACAATATTTGTCACTTTATAGGACAAAAAATAAGAGTATAGAGTACAGATTCATGGTTATTATTAAACACTTAATTATGAAAGGAATGCAACTTTCTCACAGGAAAGTTGGACTGAAAGGAAATACTGTCCGTTTAGTCATTCATCAATGCACATTTTTTCTATCTGTCACTAGGTATGAAAGCTTTGAGGATCCAACGGGCACCATTGACAAATTCCACTATGGGACACACTACTCTAATGCAGCTGGAGTCATGCACTACATGATCCGCATGGAGCCCTTCACCACACTGCACATCCAGCTGCAGAGTGGCAGGTGGGGCCGATCACCAGTGTGCCGTTATTACCTCCGCTGAGGAGGTTATGTTTTGGCCGGTGTCTGTCTGCCTGTGTGCAACATAACTCAAAACGTTATGGACGGATTTTGATGACATTTTCAGGATTTGTTGCCAATGGCACAAGGAAGAAATTATTAACTTTTGGGGGTGATCCGGAAGAAATCCTGGATTCTGGATCACTTTGAAAT
>JAPSES010000228.1:5892652-5908382 GCA_029822895.1 Maxillicosta whitleyi
CAAATACAGTAATATTACAGTTTTTGCCTAATTGGATCGTGCCTATGTTCACATAAAACTTGTTCTGTACTAAATCCTGTGGATTTTATAATTAAATATCATACTAAACAAACTTTTAGAATGAACTATCAATACCCACGTGGGAGCTACCCGTGAGTTTGTTAACAAACACGGTCTATATTTTTTCATGTCAACTTTAGAGGGTTCCCGCAGGGTCTTAAAAAGTCTTAACACTCTTGAATTTACAAATCTGCATTTAATACCTTAAAAATGACTTGAAAATGTAGTGAATTTGATACTGTAGGTGTTAAATTGTGTTGCCATGGACTTGTTCACTGTATTGGGTTTGAATGTGTTTGCATGGCCAAGCTGCAAAGAAAGTAATGTTAGTCAACTAAGTTCCACTCATCAATTTTTATTGAAATTAGGAACTGCTAACA
Organism: Maxillicosta whitleyi; assembly: GCA_029822895.1. NCBI lineage: Eukaryota > Metazoa > Chordata > Actinopteri > Perciformes > Neosebastidae > Maxillicosta > Maxillicosta whitleyi. Next base: position 5,893,093 of record JAPSES010000228.1, read on the forward strand.
TTCCAGCCCCCAATTTGAATCTAGCCATTGGAGTAAATGAATACCTTTTCCTAAATTCTAGGAGTAAAATTTGTGCTGGCATGGCTCTGAAATGGGCATTAAATTCTCTTCTAAATAGTCTTAAAAGGGTCTTAAAAAGTCTTAGATTTAACTTGTAGAAACCTGTTTATTACATTTCTTTTTATATCTATAGTAACTCTATTTTCTCAGTTGAACTAAAGGTTGAATGTATACATACATATATGTAATATTAATAGCTTTGGAGATTATAAAGTTATGTGTTACATAGTATTAAAAAAATGTTTAGTGTTTTATGTTCTTGATGTGCTGTTCTGATTAAATGACTTTAGACGCTATGAATCACTGTATGTAAAAGATATATTTGAACAGAACCTTTTGGATATTTTCCGTTGATAAATGCACAGGTAATTCATCTGATAGAACAGGTAAGGTTTCCAGTTACTCTAAAGATTCACAGATATTCTCTCAACATTTAGGTCCAAGTATGACATCTGTTGATCTTTTTTTTTTGGTCCGTGAACCTTCAGACTTTCTTTAATTAACTGGAATCGGTTTAATGTATCTTACTTTAAACTGATGTTGAACGTGGATCACAAACACTGAGTAAATCAAAATGAGAATGTTAGAACGCCGGGTTTCACAGTGGTTGTAATTTGTAAATGTCATGACAGCTTAATGCGTTGATTATAAATCTCCTCCACAGCTGACTCTCGCTTCATGTTTCTAACCCACTTTGATCTCCTAAACCTAAAATAGAATGCAGCGTTTCTTGAGTGGGCCTTTTTCTCCTGGTGTGGAGCTCAGCAACCAGGTACTGGTCGTGTCCAACGACGGTCGCCTGCTGTTCAGCGGAGGACACTGGGACTGCAGCCTCCGAGTCACCCAGCTGGGCAAGGGCAAGCTGGTGGGCAGGATCTGTCGGCACATTGGTGAGCACTCATTTCTGTTCACATTAATCACTGGCTGTTGTGTTTGTGAATGTTTCATGTTTATTTGTGTTTTCTATAAAGATGTTGTTACCTGTTTGGCGCTGGATCTCTGCGGCATCTACCTCATCTCTGGTTCAAGGGACACATCTTGTATAGTGTGGCAGGTACTACAACAGGTAAATATCCCCCTTTATTCATTTATTTCCCAGTTTGTTCATTTTAGACTCAAATTTTGTGCCCTGAGATGAAATCCAAATAGGTGAGTGAGGAAAAGAATGGAATCAAAACACCATGTAATAAACTCCATATCAGTTAAAGCTGCTGGGAAAAATGCCAGAATCTGACAAAAATCTCCTTCCTTCTGCACCTCTCTTCTCTCAATCTAACTCACAAGACTAAGTGTAAAGATAGGTGGCCTGTTTGTTCTGTTATGGAAAAGCAAACTCACTTTTCTAAGCTTCACTTTTGAGCCACAGAGTAGAGCATCAAACAAAATGAGGCGCTGGTGACAGCTGCGGACGTCAGTTCAACTGAATCTTTTTTATCAGTTGTAACTGGAACGTAAATTGCTCAGAAATGAGATAAATAAAGTACAATCAATCAATCAATCAAAATCTGATCAGTGATCGGTAAAAACAGCTGTCAGTCAGATCTCAAAACACCTGTGATTAGACAAAATCTGTGTCTCAGTATAGGTCAGATACGGGCATTATATGGCCACATGCAGCCCAATAACTGACCCTTACTGGCCCACATGAGGTCACCAGCAAATTAAAGGTCAATGCAAATAAGAGTCAGGCTCTGGTAACTGAAGAGGCCAAATGTAACTTGTATTGAAATATTACTGTGTTCTTTTTTTTCCCTGATGTATGTTTACATTATTTTGGCTGATTCTGTATATATCATAGTAATGGGTGCAACCAATACAACACCACTGCTTTTATTTTGAAGGTTCTCCTAAATTAATGTTTGTCCAATGTCCAAGTATTTCTTTAGTGGAGTCAGAAGTAAAGAAAAAGAGATATGCAAACAAACAACAAACAAAGTTGGATGTAATTATAGTTTTTCATGTAAAGTTTTGGTTTTGCACATTTTCCAAAGTGTTTTTTTGAATATTCATTAAATAATTGTATTCTGTGTTCCACATTTTCATTATATCATTGAATTGATGCATTTACTGTTTTTATATTATAGTAAATTATATATATATATATATATAGAGAGAGAGAGAGAGAGCAGAGTTGCAAGTGTATTGGTCCAGCCCTTAATAACTGTCAAAGTTTCACATGTGGCCCCATTGGAAAATGAATATGTATAGGATATCTGTAGCCTAAAAACAGACAAGTAGTAGATGCTCAAGTCTTGTGTCTTCTCACCCACTTGAATTACATTATACTGAAAGGATTTTTTGCGCTGTGACACAAAAAATAAACTATCAAGCACTGCCGCTTTAAATATGAGTGGCATAGCTGCGTCATTGTTCCAGTATTTTGTTACACTGTAGTTTCATTTTACGATCTGCGTCTAATTGAATTCACACTATGTCATAAACATACAAGAATGTAGGACTACATAAGCTCTAAATAAGGAATGCTGTAATTTGTCGAGTCCTGCTCTTGCCATGGTTTGTATAGTCCAGCTGTGTGTGGTGCCGCTTTTACATGTCATGAGGCCAAACTCTGAAAAGATCTTCCACAAAGCGTATACATGCTCATAACTGCTCCCCTAAGCCTGTTTTCTCTTTCTTTCCTCATAATGCATTTTAGAAATTGTGACCTCCGTAAAGATGCTGAGATTAATTTCCTGGTCACAAGCAGGAGGAAGGAGGAGTAAAAGAGTGAAATGATAAGATCGCTCTGTGTCAAATCTGACCATGAACTATGACTGGGATTCACATGGTTTGGCGTGTCTGCACAACTGTAAGCTGCTTCATCTTTTATCACTCAGGGTGGGTTCTCCAGTGGCCTGTCTCCTCGACCAGTGCAGGTTCTTTGTGGACATGATCAGGAGGTCACCTGTGTGGCCATCAGCACTGAACTGGACATGGCTGTCTCAGGGTCAAAGGTCAGATGTTACCCTAAACAAGTTAAATAAATTAATTTAGTACTTTTTTTTTTGTAGGTAACTTCAGTGTAAATTTCATCGAATGTTGTGTAGATTTGTTCAGATTTGAGCCCTTGTGCTTTACCTAAATATGCTCAAGATGCTTGAAAATGCAACCTGGATGTTCCCCGGGAAAACTGATGTGATCCATTAGATGTGTAAGTGTAATCTGTACCAGCTACAGGAAACACATTAAGTATGACACAGATGTTGCAGTCTTAAACCCAGCGGCTGTTCATGTATGAAAACCTAACACAATTTTCTACGAAAAAAATGTTTTCCTGGTATGAAAATTAGAATGGGTTGAGCATATATCACATACTGTATGTATTTAATTTATTTCAAGTTCCTCTGCCAGACTTTTTCACTTCCCGGGATGAAATTTTTACGACCTCTATAAACTAGCTATTACCTCTATGTGTCTTTGGTTTATAAAATAAAGGTGCGTTTACTTGTAATGTCTTTATTTGACACAAGTGACTGAATTAATGAGGGTTCCAGAACCAAATTGTGCATGATTTTTAACTAGTTGACCACCTACAAAGTCTGTGTTTTGCTGATATTCTGTCTTTATATTCACTGTGTTTTAGGATGGGACTGTGATAGTGCACACTGTCCGCAGAGGACAGTTCCTGCGAACACTGCACCCTCCCAGTGACAGCTGTGTACCTGCCCACATCTCTGAGCTCCAGGTGGGCATGGAGGGCCACATTGTGGTGCAGACCTCCCTGGAGGAGCGCTCCTCAAGAAAGGTACAAGAATGCATGCAATCCGGTCTGTGGTGACACGTGTCTACACATTCATACAACAGTCTAATTTTTGTTTATTCCTACAGGGAAAGTACTCTGTGTATGTTTACTCGGTAAATGGCTCTTTGCTGTCGTCCTTCTCCATGGAGGAACAGATGACTGCTCTCCATCTGGTCTCTGAATACATCATTTTGGGCACCATGCAGGGCAGCCTCCATATAAGAGACTTATACAGGTAACCACCCAGGGGGGAAAATTCCTCAATTAATAGTGCACTTTTCTTAACTCTTTCACACTAGCACATAGACAACTAAAATAATAGACATAAATAGAACAAACCTGCCAGTTAAGTGCTTTTAAATTAAATAAAGGCAGAGTGATTAATGAAAAACCCCAAATAAACAGTAAAGTAGCATTTACCAGGGTTCCCACAGGGTCTTAAAAAATCTTACAAGTCTTGAATTTCCAAATCTGCATTAAATACCTTAAAAAAAAGTCTTTAAAAGGTTTTAAATTTGGTCTTCAGCTCTGTTACTACTTCTTGAACTTGTTCACTGTATTGTGTTTAAATGTGTTTGGGAAATGTCCAAAGAAACTAATGTTATTCGACTCAGTTCCACATGTTCAAACAATTTACACTGGAATTACGAATGAATTATTTCTAACTCCGCAGCCCCCGGTGAGAAATGACTCAGAATAGTGGGAATCCAGGAATAAATCAAACAAATGCATTTTCCTAAATTCTATGAGACACAATTTTTTGCCAGTATGGCTGTGAAATTGCATTAAATTGTGTTCTAAGTAGTCTTAAAAAGGTCTTTAAAAGCTTTAAATTTAAGTTATAGAAACATGTTGCCACCCTGATTTACATAAATCCACAAAATCAAGTAAACTCATGAAAGTCTATGTAAAGTTGTTTGCAGGATGCTGTTTCTGCTCACCTGATTTCCTCATTCCATAGATTCTCTTCCAGTGAACGCTCCGTCACCAGAAACATTTTAGAACCTAATTAAACCTGATCTCTGTTTTTTTTTTTATTTTATATGTTAAAAGTCTTTCATTCCCAGTGGTTTACATATACACTGATCAGTATGACGTTCCATGTCCTACACAACACTTGCTTTGTATTCTACCAGATGTGATAAAATCTGTATTTATATTACCATAGCTTATTTATTCACTTATCATATCCATGACTATTATTGATATCATGAGATGTACAAGTTTTTCTTTTTGATTTTTATGATCCTGGACAAGATTTAGTGTTTTTTGTAACCAATAAAAAGAAAGTAGTGCAAAAAAAGCACAGATTAGTTTCATTAAACTGCCAGGTTGGATAAGGACTGACTATTGTTGAATGCGGTTAAAATGTGGTGTAACACAAGTAAAATCTCTCTAATTGTTTGTTTGACAGCCTGGATGCTGCAGTGCCACCCCTGGCCTTGAAGGTTCCCATCAGGAGTGTGTCCATCACCAAAGAGTGCAGCCACATCCTGGTGGGACTAGAGGACGGGAAGCTAATTGTAGTGGGGGCAGGGAAACCAGAAGAGGTGAGAAATACGACTTCAAGTGAGTGTGAGATGTGAGAGCGGGGAGGTGGCGTGTGTGTGTGTGTGTGTGTGTGTGTGTGTGTGTGTGTGTGTGTGTGTGTGTGTGTGTGGAGGAGGGTAATCATATGCTAAGTACTTGTCGAAAACCAGGTTTTTCAGATGATAATAGTGTGCCTTTAGTGTAACATCTCTGTTTTAGCCCCCAAGTGAGGATTAACATGCTTTCCCTTGGTCCTCTCAGGTTCGCTCAGGACAGTTTTCCCGTCGCCTGTGGGGCTCCACACGTCGTATCTCTCAGGTGTCTGCCGGTGAAACTGAATACAATCCCACTGAGACTTCTGGGAAATGAGATGAGCGAAAGTGAAGGGACCTGGAGGACTCCAAAAGTTGCAGATACTCACCAGACGCATCAAGGACTTCCTTGACAAGCTGGGAAAACTGGGAAGAGAGAGCAACTACACACTGAGCACTTTTTTTTTATTCTCAATCGATCGATATTTTTTACACATTTACTGTTGTGTTTTAATCTGCATCATTCCAAAGAGTGGCCTTGTTCTGTGGACAAAGAAGAGCTCCAACTTTGAGGTCAAGAGTGATTGTTGACGGGCTGTATATACAGTGAGTCATGTTTTAGGTGTGACTCACTATGATTCACGTACAGCTTCAGACACTGAGGAGTAACGCTGTGCACTCCTCAGGCTTCACTATTGCTGTGCTGTTGAATGTCCCAAAGCCATCGTCTAGAAATGGCACTTTTATAAAACTCCTGGAAACTTGAAAACATGTGCACCACAGTACCACAGTGTATAATATTGCATTCCTATAATGCTCTAAGCAATGTAAAACTGTTACAATTAAAGCGATAACTGCTTTGATGGTCGAGTATGTGAAATACATTCACTGATTGTAGAGCTTGGATGCAATGAAACTCAAATGGAGAGCCTTCTGTTGCCTTACACAATGGAGTACAGACCTTTCCAAATGCACAGTTGATTCTGTTAATAGTTTTGTTTTTACCATGTTTATCACAATTATATCCTGTTTGATTTTTCTGAAAAGTGCCTTTTTAGCTTGTGTTTTGAGCCATGTATAAACACTGAATTCCAATCTTATTTCCATGCTAGATCACTATGTATGTCAGATTTCGTCCCTGCTGATCTGATTTAAACACATCGTATCACTCTACCGTGACTCAGATGTGAATAATATGTTGTAAATGAACTCCATAAACTGTCGGCTGGCTGCACATACTTGCCTGTACCGGTATTGTACTGTTTCTGAAGCACTGAAAACATCTGAAGACATGATGACTCCGAAACATGTGAGCAGAAAGTCTCTGAGGAATTCATTTCCTGCCAACTTCTTTTACTGTGGTTGGAACAAAGTGGTTGTTATGCAGTGTCATAACGGGTGAGAAACAAAGGAAGCTATTTGGGTGAATGCAGTATTTCTAACATGCACACATACAAATTACAGACTCTTTGTAAGTGATAGTTTAGATAAAAATGCAAACAAAAGAAACAACAATTGAAAGATTGTTTACTTATCCAATTATTTGCTTGACATCATGGAAACACATAGATGCATTATATTCTGGATGTGTCCCCATAGTATACACCCATGAACTAATGTATCATGGTCTTAAGTTTGAGCTACATTCATACTGCACAAATTATGTCGTTTTACTCCCATATGTGACTATTTTTTCCTCAACAGTGTGAACAGCACAAATAACCATGAATCTGTTTTCTTTCTCCCATTCTGATCTGATCTGGACCACTTCCATGTGGGCTTAACTTGGATACAAGCTTGATTTTTTTTTTATTTATTTTTTACAATGCAACCTCAGTCTAAACGGTCATATCACAATTCATGTGACTTGTACTGAGTGGAATAATTTCAAAGACCATAAAGTGATTAAAATAAGTTCTCCCAGAAACTTCCACAGCAGTAAAATGCAACATACACAATAGATCCAAAAATATCAGATTTAATAGTAAATCACTGACAGGAACCATTTTATTACATACTTTTAACCAAACATCTGTGATAACTGTTCTCGGAAATAAGTTTTTATAAGTAAAACTTTTACATGTAGTGATTTGTTTTAACAACATGGTATCAGAATTTAAATAATATCTAATGCTACTGCTTTCATACGTGTGTTAGGACCATGACCTGTTCAAACTGGAATCTGACACTGACCAGATTAAAAAGAAAACACATAATAGGACTCTGCATCTGACTGACTGTCATTATAAAGGTGCGTTTGCATAAACAGCAGTTGATGCTGTTTGGTATCATGCTGATTTATGTAAATTATGTAAAAGTACTATTTAATTAACCATGCAGTGGCATTCAGAGCCTTGTAATCCATAAAAATGGTCTGTCCTCAATCAAAAAATAGGATTTGATAATAAAGTGCATAATTGTTCTCATTTAGACTGAGACTAATGTTGGATTCCTTAAATTGAGGTTAGTACTGCCGTGAATTTGGCCTCAATGTATTTTTTTTCCTATTATTTTTTAGCATTTGTATTGTTTTGGACATTAAAAATACACTTTTTTCATTTGAAGCCTAGTCAGTTTGAAGCCTGTGATCATTAAAATAATATTATAATATTAGCAGACATTGTGAACTTTATTAGCCTGTATGCCAACCTCCATTTCACTACATCTTTTTGTGTGTGAGTAAACCCTGTGCTTTGCATTCATATACTCAAAAACAGCCACATGCTGTAATTGCACAGTTGAAATATACTCCGAAATGGTCTTTTCTGTGAACTGCAGCCCATGCTCTGATGACGACGATGAATTACTGAAAAATTGGCTCTGATTCTTGTGTGAACCACAGCAGGAAGGAAACCGATGGGCTGCCACAGCGTAGATCCAGCTCCTCTACTGTAATCCCATCCTTGCATGTGTCTGTGATGTTAACTCATTTAGAGTTGAAAAGGTCAGCGTGAGCAACGGCACATTTACTTGAAGAGGAGACTTTGATCTCCTGGTGGGCAGAACATCCTGTCAGCCTCCCCATAAACACCTCCAGGGGTACAATTCAGTGAGTGGGGAGGGGTGAGGTGGGTGATAAAACTGACCTGTAGACCCCCAGTCAAATACAAACCACAGAATAGTGAAGGGAAGTGGAGTAGGAGGGGAAAGAGGGAAGCAGTCACTGTGATGTACCCCCTGACAATGGTGGGAGGGGTTGACACCTCACTCTTAGTTATGGCTAGTGTCTGCCTCTGACCTCCTCAGACCCGAGGGCAGGCCAAGGGGAAGGCTGTCGTGAAAACGTGCAATTTTGGTGTTGTTCAAGTTGTTCCTGCCAAGAGCCGCAACAACCCTCAAACAGGCCTCTGTCAACGACTTCAGCCCTCCCCCCCGCCTCTTCTGGTCCATTTCTCCTCAGCCTGTAGACGACAAGATCATGGTTTCTTTTATAGCTGCCTTATCGTTCCCACCCATGTATGACCACAGGAACTTAGATAAAAAAGTCTTTGCTTCTGCAGCACAAACTAAGGGACAAATAAGTGACGGGAGCTGTTTACTGGTCTGATTGTTAGTAAAGTCAACAGGAAAACTGGTTTATTTCACTATTTGTTTGATGTTTGCTCAAGTGCATTGAAAAAAATCTTACCAAATAGTTTACAAAGCGTAAATATTTGTTGTTGTTGTTGTTTTAACAAATAGGGAATAAGTAGACAGTTAGTAAAAATGTGTGTACATGGAGGAGACAGCTCACCATGGAAAAGTCTAAATATTTTAATGAATTAATCAAAGTTAACATTGGATTACATTTGATTTCTTTTCTAATAAATGTTTCATATTTCATAAGGAATTAGGAAAATGTCAATCTCCCAGCACTGAAAGGTTACCCACTATACACATAAGCTCAATTGAACTCATGTCGTCATCATTTTAAATAGGTAGTAAATTCAATTACATGTTTTCTTAGTAACTATAACTGAATACATTTATTCTGTAATGTACTTCCATGTAACTAGTTACTCTAAAGCACCATCTATTACAGTTTGACCATCACAAGTTGCTTTAAAATGTGGATATTATCACTGAACTGATGCCATAAAAATAATTATAAACACAAAGTGAATCCATAGAAATATATTTTTTAAAACACATTATAGAGAAAATAAAGGTCAAACATCCTGTTAAAACAAATATTTTTAACATGCTACTTTTAAGGGACCATAAATTTAGATAATCTAAACTAAACTCCAGAAAAAGGCAGTTCTATATGTGACTTAGATGAGGGTTGAAGTTTATCAGAGTCAGAACATCCTTTTTGTCTCTTCTCATCCCTCAGTTCTTTGAAGTGCAAGTAGCTCTGTGTCTGAGAAATCTCCCCATTTGTTTTCCTCTGAAGTCCCCCAGCCCCCCTGCAATGCATTCACCACAATTTACAAGGTATGTCATTTACCCTGTGTTGGTTTTCTAATCTTTTGAATTGCTAAGATCAAACATGTTCTCTTACGAGCATCTTGTTTGATTCATGTGCTGGCCTTTGTTTCTGATAACAACTGATCACAGCTCTATGTTATAAGTTTCACAGGGCTGTTATAAAAGCGTCTCCTTATTTTTATGCCAGGAAATAGATTTTTTTTGTCTTTGCTATTGTAGATGTTGTGATGCTATAAAAACAGCTTTAAATTGGGGTAATTTACAACAAACTAAAAATGTATTCTCAACTTAACTCCTATTACAACCAAAGTGATTAATACTTTTTCTTTATAGTACATTTTGTAGAAATAGTGACAAAGATTTATTATTTTACTTCTTTAAGGTTTATATTATACAGTTTATTTTAATGTGATGATGGAAGTGTTAAAAAAAGACAATGTGACACCTCATTTGATATTTGAAATTTTGCCCATTATAAGTAAATGAGGAAAAAACTTCTTTTTTTTTTTTTTTTTAATTCATTAAAAGTTTTTTACTTTAACCTACTGTTCCCAAAATGTAATCAGATCTATTTTGGGTCAGTGGAAATCTTTAAACCCAATTTGGTATGAATGCAACCAACAGTTTTGCTGATAGAATGTTAACAAACAAACAAACTGAACCAGAAACAATGTCCTTTACCGCCCCTCTTTTAAAGTGGGGGTGGGGGGTGGGGGTTTAATGAAAGACAGGTATCATTCTGCATTGTCTACAGCTTTTTGGCTTGCAAATATCACCTATTCAGACCCTTTACTTTAAAAAAAAATACTGTTAAAATACTCCACTATGCACTGAATACTACTTAAGTGAAAGTTTGGAAACATCAGCAACATCCAATCCAACTTTATTTATAAATCCCATTAAATCAACCACAGTGGACCAAAGTGCTGTACATGAAAATAAATAAATAAAAAACAGAGTAAAATACAAGAATAGATAAAAGCAATTAAATCTGTACAATTAAAAACAACAACAAATTAAGAATAAGAGCATTAAATTAAATTAAATTTAATTTAATTTAAATACATAAGGCTGCAGCAGCTCAGAAAGGTAGGCAAGATCATTGAGGGACTTAAAAGTAAATAAAAGATAAAATAAAACAGATCCGAAAATGTGCGGGCAGCCAGTGGAGTGAGGCTAGAATAAGGGGAACGTGTTTGTGGGTGTGGGTTAAAAGACGAGCAGCAGCATCCTGCACCATCTGAAGACGGGCAATGTCAGGCTGTCATCCCACATGGACGCATCCCATTTAGACCCACTTTTGTATTAAATATATTTTTACAGTATCGTGTAAGCTTATATAATAATTATATTAAAAGTGCAACACGACCAAAATAGTGGTAAAATAGTTGGGGATTATTCCCTTAAATAGCGGGTGCGGGCGTCCCGATGGCTGCAGCCCAAATCACGTCTGGACAATGGAAGAACAATCATTCAAAAGTTCCGTCTACTTTTTCCAATTGGCTAGTTTAGATAGAATGGATGGAGGAACCCTAGCCCACACATAAAGTGCATAATAGTAATCCAGCCTGGTGGTCACAAATGCATTGATGACAATTTCAAAGTGCTGCTGACAAAGAATTGGTTTTATTTTGGCCTCAACTGGAAAAAAAAATAGATTTCACCACAGAACTGATCTGACAGTCAAACTTCAGATCAGCATCCACTTTTACTCCAAGGTTTGTGACAGTTGGCTAAGTGAACTGGGCCAAGGGACCCAGATTTACAGGGGCGGGCCCGGAGGTGCCACCAAAATCCATTACCTGTGTCTTTTTTTTCATTAAACTTTAAAAAATGTATAGACACCTGAGCAGAGGTTTGACTGAAGATTCATCCCACTTAGACATATATCTGACTGTCATCAGCATAACAGTAAAAGGCAATACCATGCTTCCTAAGTATGGACCAGAGTGGAAGCAGGTACAGAGAAAAAAGTTGTGGGCCTAGAACTGAGCCCTGAGGGACCCCACATGAGAGGTGGGCAGATGAGGACACCGAGTCACCAAGGCTGACACAGAAGGTTCCATCACTCAAGTATGACCTGAACCACTCCAGGGCTGCACCCCCGACCCACCCACTGTTTTAAGGGAGAAATTAAAAGCTCATGGTCCACTGTTTCAAAAGCAGCAGTTAAGTCTAAAAGCTCAAGAACAACACAGTCACCAGAGTCAGTAGCTACGAAGATGTCATTAAAAACTCATTTAAGAGCTAATTCTGTGCTATGCAGGGGTTTATTAGAAGACCTCGAGAATCTTGTGTTTTTCCATAAAAGATATAAGTTGTGTGAAACCTGTTTTCTCAAGGATTTTAGAAATAAAAGGCATTTAGAAATAGGTCTGTAATTGGCAAGAACTCCAGTATCTAGTCCTGTTTTTTTTAATCAAAGGTTGCACTATTGCATGTTAGAAATATTCAGGGACAACACCTGATGACCAACTACTGTTGATAATAGTTAGAATGGAGGTCTTATAGTGGGAAGAACTGGTGGGAAGAAAATATGTTAAGTATGACAAGTAAAAGTAGGTACTCAGTAGTGAAATGGTCCCTGACAGTTTTTGGATTCATGTTACTGCTACTGCATGAATGTGTATGCAGTCACTGCTATTGTTTATTACTGTACATATTTAATTATTTCTGTTATGTAGATAGTTTAATCCAATGTTTCCCAACCAGTGTGCCGTGACACATTAGTGTGCCGTGGAAAATTATCCAGTTTCTCCTGATTGGTTCTGTAAGCCCCCAGTGTGTGATCCAGATCCATAAACTGCACACACCAATGATCCAGTCTGTAACAACAGTCTGCTGCTTCTGTTTGATAATAAAAATAAAAGTGAACTGGTTCTGATGTGGTGGTTCTGTTGATAAAAACCCCTCAGTAGTGATGCATGGATTAATGAGTTACCCACAAACCCCGGGTGTCTGGTTGGGGCAGGAGGGATATGCCTCCCATTCTATCATACAACAGACTTCAATCTGGGGGTCAGTCTGAGGGGTCGCTGGTGCACCCCTCTGAGCTTAATTGTTCCAAGCATCCCGCAAAAATGTCACCTGTGCACCCCCGATGTTCAGGAAGAATAAGAGCTTTATGTTCAACTAAACAGCCCCATGTTTCACACCAAATAAAATGAGACTAGAGTTGCGTTATATTTCAACAAATATACTTCTTGTTACATTTTTGTTTGGTGGTGTGCCTTGGGATTTTTCTGATGTCAATTATGTGCTGTGGCACAAAAAAGGTTGGGAAACACTGGTTTAACCTACTGCACTGCATCAGTATCTATAAACCATATGTTTGTAGTGTCACTGTCCTATTAGAAACGTGTGTCTGCAAAATGTTCACTTTCAATCTCAGAAAATAGGTCTGTTTTCCAGCTAATCTGAGGGGTTTGCAAGAGTTTATTCAGTTTAAAGGATAATTTTACCAGTAATTTATGACAATCAGTTCATCAAATCTTCAAAATCAACAAACTTTCAACATCACAGTTTCGATACACAGGGTCCTCATTGAAGCAGAAACAGATTCCACCTGGAGCCACCAACGACTTCCGACATTGCATTGTATCGTATTCCCAAGAGTTAAATGTAGCTATAATTCCAGATTTAAAATATGGACATTTATACCTCTAACAGCCATTGGGTCAAAATAAGCTAGCAATGCATTGATGGTGACACCATTACTAGTGTTTGTTGTTGTTGTTTTAATCATTGTAGGTTTTTAAGCAGCTGCATTAGTACGATCTGAATGGTCTGTCAACAGTTTACAATAGAAAAAGAGACAGATATGTACATATTTACATTTTAGACTGATTTGTACTGATATCTGTAGAATGTGAGTCGCATTCTTGAAGCGACCAGACAAACAATAATTATCATAATAATAATAACAATAATATTAAATCAGATTCATATATTGCTAATGCTTTAATGTTGTGCTACATAAAAAAAGAACAGAAAAGATGATTCAGAACACAATGGATGATTAAACAAACTAATATTATAACATAATACAGACACAGAGTACATTTTATTGCTGCATTATTGTGTTATAAATTATGATCTGAAAAGCAACAAAAACGAAATGGGAGTAAGTCACACATGTACAAGCAACAAGTCTTGAGTCTTAACCTTTAGGTCTCGAGCAAGTCCTAACTTTCTTTGCAAGTCAAGTTGAGTGCTTGCTAAAAACAGAGCAAGACAAGTGAAGTCATTCTTCAGGTCAAGCAAGTAAGTCAAGTCACATGAACTTCTTATGATCTGTCCTCTACAAACAGTTGTGCCGTCACTTATACGTTTCCCAAATGAACAACAATGGTGCTTACCGGATCCTTCTTTGCCTCTGTGTCTCCTACAGAGATTGGAGGCTTTTACGATGATCGACAGTCATTGCATCATTTTTATATATATACATATTTATAAATTATGGAGTATATCATTGTATTCTACAGAGCCAGGACCATGTGACAGTGTGATACCAGTGAAAGTGAAGAAAGAATTGAAGAACATTGCCACTAGTAGCAGTACAGATGATAAAGAAGAAGCACATGAGAGGAGAGAAAAACCTAAACACGGTGAATTTAAACTTCCATCCAAATGTAAAACTTTTGATTTTATATCTGTATATCAATATAAATAAAAATCTAATACAGATATAATTAACCCATAAGGACTCAATGCGACTTTTGTGGCTTCACAAATTAATTTTCTCTAGTATTTAATCTTTCCTAAGTGATTTGTCGGGATTTATTATAATATTATCCTCTGAATTTAGCATTTTTTTCCAGTGAAAATCATCAATTTCCTCTACTTAATTGACTGATCATGAAGGCGTTATTGCATAAAAACAGAAAAAAAAAAACAAAGTAAAGGTGACCTTTTTAGTAAAATATTGCATTAACTGAACATAAACCCAGTGTGTCCATCCACTGTTATTGATCCAACTCCAGGAGTTATACTGGTGAATCAATGCTGTAGAAGATGACAGTGTTTCCACGTTCACTACGGAGCCTCTGATGACCATGAAAAGATGACAAACTGCATTTTATACCAATTATTTACATGTATTGATAGAATTAATGGATCAACAGGTATTTAACAGTTTAGGTCAGTAGATGGTTTTGGTCAGTGATGGATGGGAATACTGAAATAATAACATAGAATGGAATAGAGCTTTATTGTCACACTGTCACAGGAACAATGAAAATCAGTTCAGCAGCTTTGTTCTATTTAGCAGCATAAAAGAGACTGTATAAAAATATCTCAGAAATACTGAAAAAAATATAGACATGTGTCAAAATATGAACATTTTAGTAGTAAGACTATTACAGTATTCTATTCTACATTTATATTCTATTTTATACTAGCACCTTAGTGTTATCTTAATCACCTTTACTGCTGCTTTTACTTGTGGTGTTGTATTGCTGCTGGTACACAAATTTCCCCAAGGGATTAATAAAGTATATTCTATTCTATTCTATTCT
>JAPSES010000228.1:5910046-5961252 GCA_029822895.1 Maxillicosta whitleyi
GTTTTCTTTGAAAATTTAGTCACGATTCAACAACATTGACACAGACAGGCTCCTTATTATTATTATTATTATTATTAGTAGTAGTAGTAGTAGTAGTATTTTTACATAATCTTTAAACACATTACACTCATTCTGCTGTATATCTACACACTGCTGCAGCAGACTTTCACCTTCTAGAAAAAAAAAAAAATGGAACATTTGGCAAAACTGGGAAGTCACTTTTCACTTTTCCACTTATATGACAAATCTTCCAGTTGCAGCAGCTAAAACATCTTGGAACATTAGACCAGACCCACACACGAGCACATGGTAAACCCAGATTATGCACAAACACAGAGGTAAATGATGTATTTTATGTATAAATGATGGTTTCAGTGGTGTTTGATTGCATGTTATTAAGCTGAGATCAGTGTGAAAAGAAAGGCCGTGTGTTCACAGTGGCAGACAATAATTTGACACTCATCTTCCTCAAAAAGCCCATGGGGCTTGTAGTCCTGTCTGAACATGCTTTTTAGAGCCACACAACTTCTAACAGATCAAAGTATAACCATAAAACTCCATTCCTCATAAAGACATATCTCTTCTTTTTAGTGTTAATGCCATTTCTTGTGAAAATCTAATTTGCTTAACCTAATCTTTACAATAAGATGAGTTTCTTCTAAGTGAATGATTGAATTGTGTCTTATATGAGCACGCTTCTGTCGTCTTGAAGTCTTTTACTGTACATGTACTTACATTTGTTGCTCATGGCAATTCCTGCAGAAAATATGGCCTAGCTTTCAGTGTTGCTGGGGTCTGGATATCCGGAGCAAAGCAATTATCATCATTTTCTCCCAGTTTGTGGTGTATGTGTGTGTGTGTGTGTGTGTGTGTGTGTGTGTGTGTGTGAGAGAGAGAGAGAGAGAGAGTGTGTATGTGTTAGCAGTGGGGTAGTTAGTTTGTTACCACAGTCATTTGACTTTCCATCGAGTAGTTAAGCAGATTTCTTTTGGGGGCAGACTTCAGGATCATTTAGTAGTTTGCACAACTTAAATAGTCCATACTCATAGTTGAAAACCAGTGGATTATATTTAAAGGAATCACTTTGTGTCATCCTTTTACATTTGAGTCTTCAATTTTGGCAGTGCCTTCTCAGAAAAAAAGAAACACCCATGTCCTTTAATTTGTTCCTTATGCTCCCCGTATGCTAAAGACAGTAATCAGTACAGTCGGGATGTGCAGCTCAGACAACTCTCCCTCGACTCTGCTGAAAGAGTCCTGTCATGGCTTCAAGTGGCCAAGGTCTTCAGAGAGGACAAGGAGGAGAGCATCCTTTTGTGTGTTTACTTTCACGCAGATTAGATTAACTGTGGAAACCCCAGCCTATAAGTTCAAAAGTGGTGTTTGTGTGTGATCTGCGATGACTGAGTGGCTTCGACAGCCGTGGAGTTGAGAGCCCCATTGAAAGCGGTGCTCCTCGGTGGTCCGTTTGTTCTCACTGGGGAATCCCTTCAGATTGCAGCTTCTTACCTTAATGGAAAAAACAACTGCAGACCCCTTTCCTCAGACTTTCATCCCTTTAGGAAATGGATACAATTGAGTGCTTTTTGGTGCACAAGTCACAGAAACGTCAACAAATGTGAAAAGTTACTAAATCAGCCATGAATAGAAACCGATAATAGCTGAGGAATTGTAAATGGATTAAAAATAATGCAGGATATTCATTCATGCCTCAAGACAAGGACACACAGGAGATATTTTGTGAGTATGAATACCACACATTTATATTTATAGCACTTCAATACATACAAAAAATACTAAAACATTTTTCAATATTAACTATAAACTCAAGTGTCACACCTAAAAGCATTAAGTGGTACCTTTTTATATATTTCTCACTGTCATATGTGTGGGTAGTCATTCGTTGAGTGAGTAGATCACTGTTCTCACTGGTCTCTGCTGAGGCATGGACTAAATATTTTATTGTACTCTGGGCACTAGTGGGTAAAGCGCCAGGCAGTTCGTGCTCTGAGCCAAGCTGGCCCTCCAGGCAGGTTTACATTAGAAGTACTCCAGTGCAGACTCACACCATGTTCGTTATTGAACATGGTGTGAGTCTGCACTGTATATACCATGCATCCACGCTGGGGATGAATGGTATATACAGTAGTTTTAGTTGGAGGTCAGTCAGTGTTAGTCAACAGGATGTAGTTTGGCTCCAATATAATGATCAAGACTTTTATTGTCATTTAATCTGTTGATTATATTATTGTTTATTTGATTAGTCATTTGATATATGAAATATCAGAAAATTATATAGGTCAGCGGCATAGGCGTAATTTACATGGGGGGATAGGAGGGTCATGACCCCCCCCAAAAATCAGATCCAACCAATATAATCCCCCAATATAATCACATCATTCCGATTAATAATTGTATTAACTATTTTGCATGAATAATTAGTTGATTTTTTTTCCTTATTCATTTTATTCACCATAAAAATCGGAGCATCTGTGATCATCTGCTAATGTAATGTGCTACATGGTTAGCGTACATTTTTTCCTCATTGCCTTTGCCAGATCAAACCAAGTTTAACTTACTTTTGCCATGTTTTTTTTTTTTTTTTTTTTTTTATTCAAAATTAATTTTACTTAAAAAGTTATTTTTACGATGTAGATCTCTTGTGTGATGTGTATTTCACACCCACTCATTCAAAAATTTAAAGATTTTCAGCCTGAGCATCACAAATCCCAGCTGTTTTAAAATCCTGAGTGTGACCCCCCCCCCCCCAATGTTTAACCCAAAGTTACGCCCTTGCTCAGTGGTTCCCAAAGTGGGGTAGACGTACCCCCAGGGGATACTTTTGGAAAAATACATTAAATAAGTTATCATACAAAAATAAATAATGAGAATTAATTCTGAAATATAAAACACAATAAATACATTCATATAATAGTTTCTCTTGTTAATCATGTTGTTTAAGCTTTGGTAACATTTCAAGAACATTTCTATTTTATATTATTCAAAATGAGTTTATTTGAGTAGTTGAGTGATTATTTTTCTTGATGAAAGCGTCATTTATATATTTTTTCTTATTAATGATAGAGGGCACTTTTCAGTTTAGATTTTGCACACAAAATTTACTTAAAAATGTTGCTTTTTTTTAAAATATACATTAAAGTTAAATATATGTTGTTTGTTTACAGAGTTTTGAAAATATAAACAGACACCTTTGGCACAGAAACTAATTTTGCATCTTTTTTTCAATCAAAAATACTGAAGTGAGTATTTAGGGTACTGTAGTGTAAAAATTTGAGAACCACTATTATTGGTTATTTAGTGACACAGAAAAGTAAAGAAACCCTGTAAATTAACATTTAAGATAGAAGAATTAGACAATTTAGATTTTTTCCTCTAAAAAAAAAAACAAAACCCTCAAACATTGGTCATTATCGCAATATTTTGCGATTAATGTAATATCTGACAGCTTATGGATGACTTTTTGCAGCTCTAGTGTGTTCCCAGTGTGCCCTCTGCAAACATCCCTGTGGTTGCTGACTGTTGTTGGAGCCCACCACCCTGACGCTCTAATACCCCTGATCTGGGCTCTGTGGCTGATTTTCAGATATCATCAGGCTCCTCTGAAATAGCCGCAGTAAAACTTGGTGTTGTTTTTGGAACAAGACAAGCCTGGTTTCAAAGCTGTTTCTCTTGTATCAACATGGAGCGTTTCGGTGTTTTGCGACTGGGGGCATGGTGTGTGTGTGTGTGTGTCGGTGGGCTTTTTGTTGGAGGATCTACAGGTTCACACACGTTGCCTGTGTTTCTTGGCAGACTTCAGAGACAAAGAGAGACATCATCAGATTGTTTAGCTGTTACTTTTCCCCTTTGCAGGAGGTTAGTTGTTAGACATCTGTTTGCTCTTGTCAGCCCCCGGGCGCAGTAGGCCAATCTGCCTTAAATGTGTGCATGTTTAAAATGCCGTTGTTCGAAGCCTGAAGACGGGGAGTTAGTGAAATACTGACCTTCACAGACACACCTGCAGGGCTTGGTGACTTCAAAGGCCCCTCTCACCCAAACAGACACTCGCATGCTGGGCAGCCGTGGTTAACTGACACCCTCGCCTGGGGCTGCATTTATCTCCTTTATATACCTCCCCCTCCTTTTTGATGTTACACACACACAGTATTCACACACTCATTGTCATTCAAACCTATAAGGAATGAGTGGGAGGGCGGAAGCTCTTTTTACTTCTTCCTTCCTCCTTTTTTGAGTGTTTTTCTTCGCCCCTTTATGTCTTATTCTTTCCACTGGTCTAAAGCCATCTGATTAAAGCCAGCCACTCCTGTCAGGCACCAGCCCTGCTGCACAAGCCGTTAGGAATGTCTGATCTATCCCTCATGTCATAACTCAAGCTGGGCTCTCCATTACCCACTTGGAGATAAGGACTCAGAGTACTTTAAGGGTGAAAACCGAGGCAGATACAAAGATAAAAAGGTTTAATTTCACCCAGTTTCATGCTTGTATGTGATTTCGTTCCCACATGTGAAAAAGCAAAACCTTCATTAACCTTTCTCGTTTTGTAACTATTTAAAGAACATGCATTAAAGTATTTGTCTAAGCATTGCATGTGTTTAACGTAGGTTTCTCGTGGTGATGCCTGTGCCAGTGGCCAGTTTACTGAATCAGGACAATGTTGCAGTTTGTGTCCTGCTGGTTTTGGAGTGGCAGTAGAGTGTGGGAAAGAGGACACCAAGTGCAAACCATGCCCACAGGGTAAGCAATTACAATCTAATATTACTATCCCAATATGGAACAAGTTTTACCTGCTTTATGTTTTTAGGAGCCATTGCAGCTCCATAAAGTTTATGAAACTAATACTTATTTTGTATCCCTCTCCAAGGAACGTTCTCCTCTTCTGAAAGTCTGGAACCTTGTCTTCAGTGCACCACATGCCCACGTGGGGTCCCCATGGTGGCCTCCTGCTCTGCCACTGAAGACACACAATGTGAATGTGATAATGGTTTCTTCCTGTTACGTAGCCACGGCCTTTGCACACCGTGCTCCAAATGTAATCGTGGTGAGGGTCTTGTCCGGAAGTGTGGCCCCAAGGGAGACGTAAAGTGCCAGATCTGTGGCCCGGGAACCTTCTCCGAGGAGTATGGCGTTGCCAAACCCTGCCAAACCTGTACAAAGTGCTCTGACAGTGAAGTGGAGATCCGACACTGCCTGCCTAACTCTGACACACTCTGCATGGGTGAGTAGAAGGCGTGAATTAAACCCAGACAATACATGAAATAAAAACTAAATTGTTGAGGAGAAGGCGGTAATTGTGAATGATTAGTCTGACTCACAACCTATTTCAGTTGGCATTGTCCTCCCTATTTGCTATCTGCGTGATATTGTTTTCAGTCCCCTTGGATAGGTGAAACCACAACCTCAGGCTCGTAACTGCGAGCTGAAAGTGACACGTTTTAGTGAGGATTCGATAAGGGGGCCTTCTGGTTCTTGGGGCATTTTTCTTTGCTGGGAGTTAGCCATTTTAATGCCAGGACCTGCCTCTTCCACATGTGCAAAACTAGTCATTGTGATGCTGTTTGCTAAGATACTGCTGCATCCTGGGCGTAATGCCACCCAAGACAATTGTGATTAGTTTAAAGAAAAATGCAAATAAGCCTATTCCAAAATACTAATCTTTCCAGCCAGACTTTTCTCCAGCGCTGGCATAGTATGAAAGGAACTGTGGTCCATCTATGTGAGATTAATGAAAGATGGTTTGTGAGAGTACAAGGGCATGTGGTCAACACCTGCGTTCACACCTAATCTGACCATTTTGTAGCAGTGCATTCTGTGAAACATGAGTACTGGGAAAAGAGTCCACTTTGTAGGGCAAAGTGAGGCTCCTGACCCTGGCAGATCATCTGCCTGCTTCCAAATGGCTACACTCGCTCTCCAGGAGGAAGGTCATCTGCACACACGTCGGGTTCGTAAGCCATGATCCCTTGACCCCCCAGAGGTCAACAGAGTACCTTGTAGTGTTTGATCTCAGAATAGGCAAACCGCAGGAGGCAGAATGAGGCTGGAAACAGGGGCAATTGAGGTTTTCTAAACCCCAGGGGACCTGCATGACTGAGGGTATCATTACATCAGGCCTACAGGCTTCTGTGGAATGATTTCTGGCAGTAATTTAGGCTTCCCAAATGTGTTTCGGATGTACATATGTGCAGATATAAAGATAACATTATCTAATACATCTCCTTTTTCTGTTTCGATAGATAAGAAGCTGCACATCTTATCTCGTCCTGAATCTGATGCCTCTCGTGACCCTCCTCGTCGGCCAACTGGAGAAGAGGTTATTGAAGAGGATTTCAGTCCTACTTCTGAAACCCCAAAGTTTTCCCCCCAGGAAGAGGGTGACAGCAATAACATTCTGGTTTACGTGTCTGTTCTGGCTGCAGTGGTGTTGGGTTTGCTGATCTACGTTGCTTATAAATGGTGAGTTGTTGCTGTGAACGGGTCCTAGACCTTACATGCATCTGAGCTGTGACAATGATGATGAAAATAGACTAAAACAGTTCGCTGTGGGTAGTTTACATTTTGTTTTCCTCTGCTCTTCTCAGCTGGAGAACATGTAAACAGAAAAAGGCTCTCTCCAAAGCCCGAGCGGCTGAGTTGGGAACAGCTCCAGAGGGAGAAAAGCTTCAAAGTGACAGTGGTGTTTTTTTGGACTCTCAGAGCCTGCAGGACAATCAGCCCAGCAAAGGTATGATATGAAAACAGAATATTAAAAAAAAGAACAATATGCAATGTATCAGCGGTAAAACATCTAAAAACCGCAACACGCCATAACCTCACTCCATATAATGTAACTAAAACTTCAGATATTCATATTTTTATTGGTGATGGAAAAAGCATCTCGCATGATCCTTCACTGATTTGACATTCACTCCTGGCAGCAGAAATAATACTGTGTGTTAAAGACTCAAATCTAGACCAGTGAAGCATTTACATAAACATATGTTTTAATAGACTGGATCTCTGTACACCTCTGCTCAGTTATTTATATTTATTTTAAATAGAACGTTGTGAACTAAGAAAATGTGACACTAAATTCCTTGTATGTGTTCACATATTAAGCCAATAAAGCTGATTCTGATTATATTAGAAAAATTTAATAATTATTCAATATCCAATGTGCAAAAGTGGAAAAAAAGATACAATTTTGTATTTTATTGATTAAAAAAAATAACCCTACTACATAGTATTAGGTGTTCATTTCATATTTTTGATGTTTTATATTCTCTATTATTAAACCCAATATCCTGTATGTAAGTTCTATTGGTGAAGGATATTTTATTTCTTTTTTTCTACAGGTACTAAGAGGGACAGCAAGCAGGACAATCGTCTCTACATTAATCTAGCCCCCCACCGACAGGAAGAGGTTCAGCGCCTCCTGCAGGAGGGAGGGGGTCGGGGGTGGAGGCAGCTGGGTGCCGCGCTTGGTTACGAGCCTGAACAGCTGGACCTGTTTGGGCATGGAGAAGCCCCTGCTCATACACTTCTGTCTAACTGGGCCCAGAAAGAAGGCTCCACTTTGGGACTGCTGTGCTCTGCGTTGGCCCACATCGAGAGGTCTGACGTTGTGACTGCCCTTACCAGCCCCACGCAGGGTGTTTCTGTGGTCTGACATACACTATGACACTAACATACTGCAGTGAAGGAGGGGGACACTCACAGAAATGACAAGGGATGCACTCTGAGACCAACACCCCTGTCACTAATGGACGCTGCCACTGATGGTTGTGCTTTGTTGGATAATTCAGTTTTACTACGATTCCAAGAAAAACAGGAAATTTTATGTTACGCTTTCCAGTTTATTATATGGTTTATTTGATTTTCACATGACGCCATCTGAGTTAAAACATGTGCCACAAAGTTTCCTTATTGTTAAAGAGGTCAATCACCCGTCACCAGTGGAAATGATCCACTCAGCCTGTCTGTGCCACCACTGAGTGGCAAAGGCGGCAACATTCTTCAATTGTGGTTCAGTGTCTTGAAGCAGAAACCTGGCCTGAGCTCCATCTTCCTCTGGCTGCTTTTACCAACAATTTGTCAACCAGTACAATTGCCAATTGTGTTTATATGCAGACAAATCTGGGGTGAGTATTTGGACAGGAATGGGACACACAATCATGTGTTTACACGTGTCGCAATTATTGAGTTTATTTGTGATTTGGACAGTAATCAGATTGCTCCACGGCTTGCTTCAAAAAAATTCAGTGTTCCACGTGCTATTGTAAACAAATAGATTATCAAGTTTCTAGACTGGCTAGCCCTGTTTTATGAATCACAACTTCTCAACCGCTTTGGTATTGAAGTTGATTTTTGCCAAAATGCTTTTTTTTTTTTCATTTCAAACACTGCTTTCCAACATGATGTGAGTCATTTCAGTGCACATGTGCATGCTGCAAAAATATCACTAGGAAACTCAATGAAGTGTTTACATGACCAAGTCCTCACAGGCAGAAATCAGAGGTTGAATCCATGTAATTATCCAGTTGATGCTTTCATTTGCTACTTTTTTAAAATAATCCTTCATCTAATTTGTAGAACTATTCACTCAACAGTTTTTCTTTTGCCTTGTTTTTAGTTTTTTTTTTGCAGCTACTAAATAGCTTTGGTATTTATTTACGCTGTGGACATATCATGCACCAAGTGATCTTACATTAAAAAACACAGAATTTATGCATTTCCTTGAATATAAAACTCCTTTTAATAGCTCTTCCTAGAAATCAGTATGACTGTAAATATCTTACATATTGAATAATTTTGTTCATTGTGGCTTAAAGTGGAAAAATCAAAAGTCCTTTTGTGATTACTACCAACTGTGAAAACTGAAGAAAATTAAAGATACCTTTATCTATTCTCACATTTACAACAGAACTCCACTGTTCACACCTATTTTTGTAACTATCACTCAGCAAAAATCCAAAGACATAATTAACATGAGTGCTTGTGTCTGTCTTTGTTTTGTATTTATTTCATCTTCACGTCCATCCAAACATCCAAAACAAAATAAAACCTATGAGAACCATGGACATCTTTGCTGTGTTAGATACACTATGCGATGGCCTCAGATGGTTTGATATTTTTTATAACGGTAGCCATATATGGTTTTGTGTACATATTTTATAATGTGTCTCAGTGTTTGTATTATTCATTTATTAAATAATATTCATGACTAAGTCGTCTTTATTGTTGGTGTGACTAAATCTTCTGCATTAGTCTCACAGTAAATGTGTTTTATGAAAAATTAAACCCACAGCAACATATTTGTATTATATTTATAATAGATGCCTTGGGATCGTTACCTCGGTATAATATGTGACAGTTATAACAGCTCAATTTAAGTTTTTATATTTCCACATATAGCATATATATTTCTCTCAACACTTCCTGGTACTATGAAAACTATTGCTCAAGTAAAGCTACGAATCCTGCGAGATACATCTGTCAGTAACACCAACATATAATAAGCACTTGACAGATTACGCAGTGAGACTGTTTAAACAAATTTTGGAATATACCACCCTTTATCATGGGATTTAGTGCACAAGAACATTTCCTACCCAAACCCCTGAGGGAAATCAGTTAAGAGGTATTTAATAATTTGAGGGTGAAAGCAAAATATTGTGTAGAAAAGTTTCCTCTTTCTCTTTTCAGACACAATCTGATGCCTGCTCCCCCTCTGCTCTACTCAGAACTGAAATCTGTTAATGATCTCTTTGCCTTCGTTTCTAAGTGGGAGCAGGCATCTTGCATGGCCTAGGGCAAGCGTTACATGCCGTCACACACTCCAGACGGGACTGCTTAACTGCGGTTTGGAACGCACAGGAATTGGGCTGCGGAATGTGCATACACTGGGAGGGGGGTTGGGACCATGGAGGAGGAGGAGGAGGAGGAAGAGGAGGGAAAGGGAAATGCAGCAGCAGCAGCAGCAGCACTTCACTCCCCTTCTCACTAGTGTCCATATTTAGTGCTCACTGAATGTTTCTAATGAAGGCAGTTGATCACTTTGATTCATTTTACTGGAACCAAACATCTGTGCCGCCGGGGCCGTTCGTGCCATGTGCATCCCTTATTAGAGGAGTGAGGCGTTCTAAAATGAGATTGGGTGTGCACTCAGCAGTTAATCATCCATCAGAGGTCACTGACATTAAGACTTCCTCAGGCCTCAGACATCCAACTGAATCCAATTTAACGACACAGAGAGGAGCACGTCATTTTACAAAAAAGTTTATTATCTTTTAAAATGTTTGTACACTCGGTATGACAATGTGCTTACACAATACTTACAGTAGAGTAGGGTGAAACATATTTTGTACATAAAAAATTAATAAACAAAAAGAAATAAGAAAATTTCCCCCACCACTGAAATAAAATAAAGGGCTGTGAGTCAGTGGGGTCCTATGTTTTACAGACTGATGAGGAAACTGCATCAGGAGGGCTGAGCTGGTGAGGATAGGTGCGCTCACTGTGCTCCCTGACCCTACTCTCCCAGGTGCAGCTTTGGTAATATTACACTTTCTATATTTACACTTTCAACCACAAAATGATAGTCCTTTTACAAAGTGTCTGCTTATTTAAACATTCCCCAAAACTATTATTCAATATATTCACATATAAAGCAATGTACATATGTTGAGACGTTGTTTAATGCAATTTAATGGGCTGCGATAGACTTGTGACCTAATGCTAATGGAACTACCTTGACACCAGGAAAATCTTGGAAATTCAAAAGTGATTCTTTGTGGAGCCAGGCTGAACTAAGTGTCTTTGACGTCTAACTATGATTTAACAGCAGTAAAAAGAATCAGAACCAGAACACACATGGTGTTACAAAACTGTTAAAAATGGCAATGCTACAACCTTCGGCGTCATTCCTATAAGAAGAGGAAACAAGGCAGAACAAGTTGGAAGAGGGTTTAACAGGAAAAGGGAGAAACATGACACACAGCTAAACAGCACATCAAACATAGCATTCAAACCCTGCTCCCGTTATTATACACAAACTGATAAAAGACAAAGAAATATTGATCACTAATTTCCAACCAGCTGATCCCCATGTGAATAAAAAGCCCACCCCAGTGACGGTATGTTACTTGGAGCAGGGACACCTAGAAAATGTAGGAATTTCCATAAGGATAGCACTCTGACCTCGACCTACATCATGCATTCATAAAACAACAGAGGCCCCAAAAGTGTTGTGGTTAGAAGGCAGGGTTTAAGGAGTGGAAGCGTGGACCTCCACAGCCTGGTTAAAAGCAGCACCAGATACAGAGTCAGTGGCAGGGGGATGAAACGTGCACAAAACAAAAAAAAGATGAGTGGAGCGAGACAAGATTGGACTCCTCTGTCATTGATCCATTTAGATTTATCGAAAATAACAAAGAAACTGATAAATACCAAAGCAGACTCCTTGGAGTAATCCTCGTTTTGGGGTTAGAAGAGTTTAAAAAGTGGAATTGAGGTGATCATTTGATTTAAGAGCCACAAATGAAAAAAAAAAAAAAAAAACTCTAAAAATCAAACAGTCCTTGAAAATATTAGTCTCTGTAGCACCCCTCAGTGTCACTCTTTGCATACGCTGCACCTGGATCTCAGGTCGTTCGGCTGCACTTGAGTCTCTGACAGTCTGGATAACAGGGCTCCTCTGCAAACCACGGCACCTGGAGAGCTTCTCGGGCAGCAGTGCAATTCTTAGTGACAAGTATTTGTAAGAAACTACTTCATGGTTCAGGCCGGCCAGTTCAGTACACGAAGGAGTGAATGCAAAGGCAGATCTGTGCTTCTCCTGTGTTAGCGCAGAGCAAAGTGTAACATGTGCCGTGGATGGGGCTAGTACACCTCAGTGTCCTCCTTGGGCCTGTACACAGAGCCAAATCTCTGCATGTACTTCTTAATGTACTCCTTGGTCTTGTGCTTCACATTCTCATTACACTCAAGGTCTTCAGGATTCTTGCAAGCTTTTAACTCCTTATTCATAACTCCGTGAGTTAGCTAGAAGAATGAGAAGAGATGAGAGAAGGGTTAGAAACATTATAGTAAATAATTTAATTACAATGTATACCAATAGGGTGACAACACCAGATGGCTAATTCACTTTTATTAACTTTGTCCTTTATAATTTAGCCAATAAAACACTGTCTCAAACGAGTGAAGCCAAAACTGTCTCTGTTAATTGTGACCATGTCCTCAGAGTCCTGGTATGTCCGAGTGGCACACAGTACAAACCACTCCCCACATACACAGTCCTTGGCCCCACAGGGAACTGTGGAAAAAAAACAATGCTAGCCTTTGAAGAAATGCTGGTTGAAAAGAGCCTTTAGAGAGAAATGAGTAAAACAAAAGAGACAGAGATAATAGTTTACATGTACAATCTGTTCAAAGTCTCTACCAGAGGCGGAATACAAAAACATTTGGCTGGAGTCAGAATTCGTGGGAGCTCAACTATTTAGTTCTGGTTTGGGGGAAACTTTGAAAACGGTTCCTTTTAAGTTAAGCGCTGACCAATACTTTCATTGTGTTCTGTCCAAGTAGAGGCCAAGAAAAGGTCAACAGCTTCTCGGCATTATTGGAAACAATAACTGTATGTGTAAATGCTTTGTTTAATCTTACCTTTCTGGCCAGGTGTTTGAAGTCTTCGGTGTTGCTGATGCGTCCAGATTTGCAGTCTGGTTTCCGATAAGGATTTAGACATTGTACAATAAACTGAGACATCTAAATAAGACAAAACACACATAAAAAGACCTGTTAAATGGGCTTCAAAGGATGAATCCTAGTGTGGAATGTAAAACTCTAAATTAGATATGTTATGTACATTTCCAGGCCTATACTTTTCATCTGGAGTTTTACTAGAATAGCTTTGTGTGGTTTACAATTCAGTTCAAGGAATATGAGGGAATATGACAACAACAAATAACTTCAGAAGCAGAGGTCACAGCAGAATGTCACTTTTGGGTAAACATACAGCACAAGTTGTGTTTTAGGTTTTTATTTTTAACCTTCGTACTGGTTGAGATAATGGTGAATTTTGTAATTTAATCATGAACATAGGCATAATATGCATTTCTTATGCACATGCTATACATGATTATGAAGCAGAAAAACTGTAGGATGGGCTTGATTTCTGAAAGCTGATCTGCATCTAACATATGCATAGGACAGTGCAACATTATTCTAAGAAAGATCTCTGTAATAATAAAAAAAACAAACAGGAAATAGAATATGCTTTACAGTCTCACCTCTTTGCGAAATGTCTCTTTACTCTTTTTTGCCAGTTCACTGGAGGTGTCTGCCTCAGCTGTCTTTGTTGAAAACTGCAAAGAAAAGAAGAGATGAATGGTCTCATTATAACAGTTGTTTGTGTGTCCATATTTCATTTCACATTATACCCTTGACTGAAACCTTACATGATATCTTTCACTATGTCTGGTAATATCTGACATCTGAAATTATAAAATTCACCTGACTGTCCGACTGGTGTACCAGCTCAATCAGACAACAACCAGCTGTAAAACAGTAGCTATCAAGGTCAGTGGGGCATTAAAAAACAGCACCTGCTCAGCAGCTCCTTGATACAAAGCAGGGATATCCTGCCAGGATGCTGTCTCTCCAGTGCCAGACTTCAACAACAAAGTCTGGCAGCCAACAGCTGACTGCGATGCCCACAATAAAGTGGTGAAGATCAAAGACGAGCACAAAGGACTCAGACACTGAAACAGCCTGGGACAAGAGTCTAGAAACCGTGAAATCAAAACGGTTTGCAAGTGCTGTTCAAACACTGACATGGACACCTTCTCTGTCCACACATGCTGGGAAAAGGTCCATTATCTTGTAGCTGTATTTGGAGATAAGTGCGGCATGAAAAACACATTTCTCCATCTCAGTTTTGATGCTTTTGGGAACATCTTTTTTATGGAGACAAAAGGGACACTTGTGTAGTTGGATGTATACTACACAAAACCACAAATAAATGAATGCTAGGTTTCCCAGATGGTTTCCATTATCCTCAGTCAGAATAAAAATGAAGAGGAAAAAACAAACGAGGCAGAGGAAGAGGAGATGAGCTGGGCCAACTCTCCCTCGTGGCCTTGAGGGTAACAGCTGAGCAGGGGGTGGGGCAAAGTCTTTGTCTCCATGTAGATTCTGATGAGGCCATTTTGCAAGCCTGAGTCATCGGGGAGGTCAGAACACTCACTGAATATGGTGCTGTGCTGATGGTGATGACTACCTCCTTGATACACAGCTGACACCAATCACTAGTGAAGCATCTTCAACAACCGCAAGGCAAACACACTATAATCTTGTTCCTCTTCCAAACATATTCAGTACCAAATAAAAATGTGAAGCCTCTTATTTCTATTTGTTAAATAACTGGTTAGCCATAGTTTTGTTTCATGTTGTCATTATGCAATGAATTTGGTTACTTAACTATATATTTTTTTGCAGATTACAATAATGCACTGCTATGAACATGAACACCATCACTGCTGAAGCTCACCTTAGAAGGATTCTCATCATATGTGGGTGTTCCCAGGTCCATCTCAGATTCATGGTCCACACTAGTGTTGTCACTACTTCCTTCCCAAGTCGGAGGATCCCACTGTGTTTGTCTGATGAGAAGAGGGGGATTAGATCTGATAGAAACCGCAGCTATTAACAGTTAACAAAAGCTAAGGCTAAGTAGAAGTGAAAACACAATTTTAGGTACTGAAGCAAAAATTTAAGTCAAAGTCTCTGCAGAAAATACAAATCTAAATTTAATGGAACACCAAGAAAAGTAAGATAATTGCAGCTTTGTTTTAACCTTAAACTTCACATCTGAAAAAGTTAAATTACAAACTAAACAAAAACTAGTCAATTTCTCAAAACAGAAACAATACAGGAAGCTCTTATAACCTCATTAAACAAAGTTAAAAAAAAACAAAACAAAAAACTTCACAATTGCAACTCAGAATCCATATATCACAGACAGTCTGTAATGCCAACCTTGTGACTATATGGTAGTAGTAGATCTTGCCCTCAGGGTCTCGAGCCACTTTCCAGTTTGGAGGTAGGACAATAGTTTTGGGTTTAGGGGGAGAAGGAGGAGGCAGGTCGATCACATTGTTGGGTACTATCAATTCCTAATGAAGAAAAAACACAAACAGTGAATGAATGTCAGTCTACAAACTTCCATATATGGGCTAATTTTCCTTTGGATTGTGTGATAATAAATACACATACACTACACGTTTAAGGATGGCTCCATGTTAAACTGACACTGAGTGTGTTAACAAATGGGAGCAGTTTCTATATTTGTTAGTCGTGTCTTAAAATGTGGTTTGTGGTATGAGACACATCTTGAACTGTTAGCACCCACTCACAGTTGCATAAATTAGATGTATACTACCCCCTTGTGGCAACAAAGTCAGCAAACTCATGTAGAAAATGTTGCTTTCACAACACAATACAAAAGGCACTCTCAGATACAAGAATAAAAAAAATTAGCCATGGGAACAAATGACCTTTGATGTAACCACAAATAAAAAAAACAAGTGAATATATAGGCCTAAGTTCCAACCAAACATTTTCAGCAATCACAAACATGGCGTGACTTGATGTATTTTTAAGATTAGTGAAATTAGTGTCATTTGGCTGTGAGACTTGTGGAGTCTGCGCTACCTGAGTTTGGGATGTGACGATGGTGGTGACGGTGCCTCCCTGCTGCACCACCACTCCCTGCTGATGGCCAGGGTATACAGGTTGGCTGTGCAGGTAGCTGGCAGCCGGCTCAGTGTATGCCTTCAGAAACACAAAGTGCAATCACACCAGACACTTTTAGAATGATCAAATATGAGTAAGCTCCTTTTCATAGTTCGGTATAAAATACAAAATAAAAAGGGCAACATAAGGCCTGATTTTCCTCTTCTTCTTTTTTTTTTTTTTTACCATTCTATCAATTTGCAGAAATATACTGAATAATGATATAGGATTGCATGCTATCATAATATACATTTCATTTTCCAAAATGCAGGCAGGAAATTTGCATGATGGAAAGTATACAAACACGGGGGAGGGTGACTGATGCATAACAGTGTTTCAAAACAGGAAGAACAGGTTCAGACAGTTTGTACTAAAGTTCCAAGTAAGAGAAAAAAAATGGTAAAATGTGATGAAACATTGCTTTAGTTTAGTACACAATTACCATGTTGTCGTAAATACAGCTATCATGATACACATCTCCATATACTACACAATAAAACTTTAGACACATCACACACCCCTATCATAATAGTACCCATTAAGATATGAAATGACATGTATTATACCAGGATAAGGCCATACTGTCCAGCCCTACAATCAGCAGAAGAGCACTGACCTGGATGACTGGAGTGTTGGCTTGTGGGTAGGCTGTGGGGATGCTGTAGATGGTCTGGCATGGCTGGCCCTGATAGTAAATGGCTGTCTGTGTCTGAGCCTGTGCAGGAGCTGTGGCGTACTGCTGCGCTGGCTGGGTCTGCACAGTCACTGCCTGTTGTGTGGTGGGGTCCCACAGAGTGGTGTAGCTCTGCTGGCCCTGCACCTGAGGGGCCGTCTGGGCCGGTACAGAGAGGACAGCCACTCCTGCATCCTGGGTTGCTACAGTTGGCTGGGCGTACTGCTGGGGGTTACCAGTGGTGAGGCTGGCAGTGGTAATGTGCTGAGAGATATTTGAGACTGGAGTGGCCTGGGGAGTGGAGGATGGAGAGGACATTCCGAGGTCTGAGATCAGACGCTGAGGAGGAGTCTGTTCATAGCTCATAGAAGGTTCAACTGCAGGAGTAGGAAGCAGAACTTTTCCTGCATTTGGGTTGGAGGGATCCACAAAAGTCTGGATAGGATACCCAGGTGGGTAGGTGATGAAGCCAGGGCTTGAGGCGTAGGCCAGAGAAGGGTCATAAACCATAGTCTGGAGTTGCTGCTGTTGCTGCTGCTGAAGCTGCTGTTGTTTTTGGGCTTCACGCTGAGCAACCTCCTGTTCGAAAAGCTTTCTGCGTTCCTCTGTAGAAAGTTTGTTCCGCTCTTTTCCACCAACTCCTCTTGGTGTCTTGTTGCTGTTAGAAGCATCAAACCTTTAGCAATCCAGAAAAAATAAATGTTTACCATATTATTAAAAATTATTAGAGTTAATATATATATATATATATATATATATATATATATATGTGTGTGTGTGTGTGTGTGTGTGTGTGTTTTTGTAATATTTATTTTTTGTTTATCATTTTGGTTTGGGTTTTTACAACAGTTTAGTTCTAGGTTTACAGTGTTTTTTTGAGGACTAGTTTTAGCAGTTTTCTAATCCTTCAGATATGAGAAAGTCTGAAAAAGACTGATGTTGAAAAAAAAAAAAGTAGGAATAAAATCAATATGTAAAATGAAATATGATTATGAACCATTAACATTGGTGGAGTGAAAATGTGAATTTACTTAATTCCATTTTGTGTTGCATTGTCCATTTGAGTTTTTGAGTTATTCCAATTGTCTTCTCACTGCTACCTTACTGTTTTTTTGTGTGAAGTTTCCAGTGACTATAATAACTTGGGCACCAAGAGGATCTTCATTGGAATGAAAAACCTTACCTCTCCTCAGTGCGCCGGCTGCTTCTTTCATAGGATGAGGGTGGAGACGTGGAGCGTCTCCTTCGTCTTTCACTGGTGCGTGGTGTTTTGTCTGAGCATCGATCACGGTCGCGATCACGATCTCGGTCTCTGTCTCGATCTCTCTCCCAGTCTCGATCCCTGTCTCTGTCATAATCGCGATCCCTGTCACGGTCTCTCTCCTTATCTCGCTCCCTTTCTCGTTCTCGGCTACCTGAAGTAGTGCGTGGAGTCAGAGCTGTGTCTCGATCTCGGCTGCGGTCTATTGAAAATATCCAATTAGTCAAACTCAGATAAAAACAAATAGTAACTCTAAACCACACACAGATATAAACTTACCATCTTTTTCTACTTGACTCTTTTTTGGTATTCTGTACACCTCCTGGAAGGACAAAGAGTTTTTACTTTCAAATGTAAAATTCAATAATATATAAACAGCTCAAAAAAATATGTCAGTATATCACATTCCACCTCTTTGAGCTCACCTTTAGGTCTTTCCAGCTTTCCAGGAGCCTGGCAGCCATGCCACTAATGTCCAAAGTGCTTAATTGTGGTTCCTGACTTCTCTCACTCTCCACATCTGAGACACCTTCCTCTTCATCTTGAGAAGGAGTTCCTATCACTGATGGTTCCACAGAGGTTGCAGTGGCCTCAGAGGGTAAACTGGCCTCTGGAGTCTCAGAGCTTGGGGGAGCATCTGTTGCAGGTTCCCCTGGTTGCTCCTCGCTAGCAAGGGCTTTCTCCGTTTCTTGCGTCTCTTCCTGCACTTCAACTTGCTCTGAAGGTTGTTCAGAGGGAGGAGTTGTATCATCTGGTTTGATGGACTCACTTTCTGGATCAAGAACTTTACTGGTGGAACTTTCACCTTCTGGTTCAAGCTTCTCTGCAGGCTCCTCACTGGTCTGCTCCTCCATGTTCTCCTGTTCTCCTCTCTCTTCACTTGGCTCTTTCAGCTCTTCAGATTCATCTATGGGAACATTACTTGTGTCCTGTTGGATGTCCTCTTTCACCTCTGTGTCCTTCACTAAATCCATTTCCACCTCCATTTTGTCTTTGGCCTCCTCAACTTCTGGCTGACTGCTTAAAATCATTTCTGAGTCCTCTTCTTTTTCCACCTTGACTTCTTTCACTTCTGTTGCGTCTTTTGTTGGTTCTGCAGCATTGGCCACAGGATCTGCCTTTACCTGTTTGACATCAGAGTGTCCTGTCTGTGAAGATTCATCTTCTTCCTCATCCTCATCGTCCTCCTCCTCTTCCTTTCCATCAGATGCTTTGCTAGCATCAGAAAGTGCACTGTCAAGACTGTTCTCACTGATGATTTTAAGGCGACGGTACACAGCTGGTTTTGAGGCATCACTGTCTAATTCTGGTACAATTTTCGTTGAGGAACCATCAGGAGTGTTGAGTGGTGTTTGAGCACGGGATGTGTTCTCACTGGAGTAGCCATCCATCTCAGTAGGATGAGGGAAGGTTTTTGTCTGTGCCCAGCGCTGAATAAAAGTCAGAACTCTGCTTTCTTCTAGCATGTTCTTGGTGGAGATAGGCAACACAGCCAAGGTCTTCATAATCTGCAAAATGTGTGAAATAATGAAAATCCAAACATCAAATTGATGTGTGTATGATTTTACATGTCCTATCAACTCTAAAACTCCAGTCAGTTCGATATGTGACTCACCTCTAACTGTAGTTTGATGTTGTTGGCACTGTTGCCCTTAGCTTCAGAAAGCTCCACCATGAAGATCCACAGCAAAGACAACCCATGATGATCTAAGAACTGCTTCTGGCATGATGGATTTTGGGTATCCTATGTAACATAAATATATACTCTGTCAACTTACTGTAAATGAAAAGAAAACAACTGTATCTCATTGCATAGACTAAACATTTTGGTCAGCATCAAGAGTTCAGTCGTACTTGTATGAGCTTGAGACAGATGAGTTTCTGCTCCATAGTTTCCACTCGGACCATCAGTCTACAGAGGGACACCACCTGTTTTTCATCATACAGGCCTTCCCCATTGTCCACCAATACCTCCAGTTCCTCATCAACCTATGTAAACAAAAAGGTAATCATCAACAATGGTTAGTGTATTTTTCTTGGCAACTTTAATAGACACTTATTCTACTAAGTGGTGACATCATGCTCTTAACCTTCTTCTGGGAATTAAGTGGTTAGATAAGTCAAGGGGCAGACATTTTTCACTGTGATGCAGACGTCACAATTTAAGTGAACTATGAAGTCTGTAAATCTTCACATCTCTCTATAATACACAGCGAAAGGATTAATGTTTTGTTTTTGCAATGTTTATATAGTGCAGTAAGTCATGACTATTGAGAAGATGTGCAGCTGTTATTATATTATAGATTGTTGTGCTATTATTTTTGAGAGATTTTTTTTTAATACAGAGTTTATATTTATGTATCTGCTTAGATTTACAGATGAGGTAAGTACACATGTGCTGTAATACAAAAAAACTGAAGACACAATGTGTGGTAATGCTTCAGTAATCATTAGGTTTTCAAATCACTGACTTGGGAATTTAAATTTAATTTTATTCTGAAATGGCAAAATTGATCAGAATTGTTTTGATTATTAAAATGAATATTTCTATGGGTTGGAAGATCAATGACAATTAGCAGTTTCAATGAACAATTAATATATTTTTTTAGAAATTCACAATGGAAATGATAAAAAAAAAAAAAAACCCTATTAAATCTGGACCACTGCTTGAAGAATGCTTTCCCTTACTGCTGTACATAAAAACTGTGTTTGTCCAAAAATAGCCTGCCTTTGCAGTTTTAACTGTATTATTTATAGATGAGATCAGTCACTACATCTCTGTGAGTGATTAACATGATTGGTGTCCAAGCTTAAAAACAACATACTGTCACAACTGAAAAAATAATGTTTTCTTTTTAAACACATCTCAAAATGGTGCCAGAAAGACCTGAAGAACTGACCGTGGTTAGAGCACTCTTTCGACTGCGGTCTTTCTTCATCTTGCCACCAGCTGCTCGAACACTAACCCTGTTCTCTCCACCCAGGAAGCCTCTACAGCTGGGCGCCCCACAGAAGCATTTCTGTGCTTCTTTGCTAGAGAAAGATAAAACAAAGGTGAAATCAACTGTGCCCCATCACGTAAAGGTTATATGACCACTCTGTTTATATTATGAATGTCAACAGGTTCTCCACCATGTTAAATGTTTTCCTACATGCAACGAACAGTACAGACATCACAAAAATATAAGTGCATGTATAGACACAGTACCCATATCTCTGGAACTGATAATCGAATGTCAGTTCTGTCCCTACAGGGACAGCTTTGGTGGTGAAAAATCCAACACGAAGCTGGCCGTTGACAGTCCACTAAAACAGCATGAAAATAAAAAATAAAAAACTCATGAATTTATATTGCTTTAAGGCTATTCATACTCATATTTTTGGAGAGCTTTTCATTTTTCACTGTACCTTTTGGGTCTCACAGTTAGGCTCACAGCTGTGGTTCATGAAACGGGAACAGTTACCCTTCAGCGTTGCATCAATGATCTGAACAGACAAAATGGACGGTCAGGTATTGCTGCCAGACAGCTGCTATATGTGAAACTGAACTGCAGAAGAAATATTACAACTGCAGTGTGTCATATCACCACTTACCTCATTATTCTTTAAAGACATGAAATAATAATGGATGTTCTTATTACGCGCATATTCCTTCACCCTTGTCTTAAACTCCTTGTGGTCCAGCACCTCCCCACAGTACTCCAATACAAATGTGTTTCTGTGATTGCAACAAGAACAAACAAGAAAAAAAAAATCACATTTGGATTCATATTTCTTCAGATAAGCACATTCTCTTTAATTCTGGTACATATATTATATTAACGTGGAAAGAATACTAGGCGCCCTCCTGCAACCAAGGACAGAAAAAAAAGCATTTGAACCTTTTGATTGTTTTCCTTGAGGTGGATGTTCATTCAAGCATGTAATAATTCTGTATTCTAAAGATTCTGCAATGTAGCTTTGCCAACATCACCACTAAACACTTTAAAAGGCTTACGGTGCTAAATCTTTAGCTGCTCGTAGTCCCCAGCCCTTGTCTTCTGTGAGAATGACCTCAAAATCGGCATGTTGCTTCATCTGAAAACGTCGATTGGAGCAGTAGATTCCATTTAGGCATCGGGATGAACTAAGAAGAAAACAGGTCAAATAAAAAGATGTTCAGATGAAAGCTCAAGTTTATTCTATTCACTTAGTCACAGTTATTGTACATCCATTATTTGTTTTTTAAACATACAATTAGCCTCACAGGATGAGTGTTTTGGAGATCATGTTTACCTTGTATTTGGTGACCCATGATATCAGATATAACGGATATACAGCTATGGACAAAATTAAGAGACCACTGCAATTTCCTGTGAAATCAGCATGTCTGCATGTATGACAGCCATTTTATTCCTGTGTCTGTTGAATTCCAACTCAAACTCACCTTATTCTACTGAATAAACACCTGATCCATGTCTTATTTAAGAAGGAGAAGTATAAAAAAACACTGCTATGACCATTGCTATCTTCTAAGCAAATAAGCAAAAACAGTGCTATTAGTACTGTAAAAGTAATTGGAACAAAAATAACTATTGAAAATTACTGAACTTCTGCTCTGACAGTGTTCCCAAACTCTGAGGACTGGTTCTTCTATCAGTTCAATGCTCCTGGCCTCAGCTAGGTCAGTAAAGGTGTAGATTATGGACCACCAAATGAAGACCCTGTCATGTCCAGCGCAATCTCCAGACCTGAACCCACTTTGAAAAGTTCTGGGGGAACATGGATGGTCACAAACCATCGAACATTGCTGAGTTTCTTGAATTTCTGTACCAGGAGCTACATAGTCATCCAACAATAAGGAGAGCCAAGACATGTGAAAGCTGTCATTGAAAATCAGGATTATTCTAACAAATACTGATATGTGAACTTTTCCCAAGTTACAACATTAGTTTGTGTTGTTTAGAGATGAATATGAA
This sequence comes from Maxillicosta whitleyi, assembly GCA_029822895.1. Taxonomy (NCBI): domain Eukaryota; kingdom Metazoa; phylum Chordata; class Actinopteri; order Perciformes; family Neosebastidae; genus Maxillicosta; species Maxillicosta whitleyi. Next base: position 5,932,725 of record JAPSES010000228.1, read on the forward strand.
GTAATTTTCTTTACATTATTTGAGGTCTGAAAACACTGCATCTTTTTATTGTGATCATTTGTCATGTTCTACAAATACATGCTCTTAATAACAATATTTTCATTTGGATTTTAAGAGAAATGTTGTTGGTAGTTTAGAGAATAAACACATGGGTATAAATGGAAAAATCAGAGAAAGTGGAGTGGTCTCTTTTTTTTTTTTTCCAGAGCTGTACATAGAAAGGAGTCATGGTGGTAATAACAAGAGGCAATTTCTAAATTTGGCATGGCCAATAATAGTCTTTTTGAGTTACAGGCTTAACAGTGTTAATTTCTTACCATTCTATCATCAGCAGCCGGTTTAAACAGTCCTCTCCACATGCCAACACTCCCTTTGAACGCTCCTCCCTGGACAGCACTGTACACTCACACTGCATTCTTTTAATGTCTCGATGAGATTTGCTCTTCTTTCTGCAAAGAACATTTCGAACCATGGAAAAAGGATTTGGTATCAGGTAATTCACAGTAAAAACAAACTACAGCTGAGCAGCATCTTACCTCTCAGTCAAGTACATATTCTCTTCAATCAAGTCAAAGTAAGGGGGCATCTTCTTAGACTTCGCCAACTCCTTCCATTTATTGGCATCTTGAAATTCCCGAAGATTAAGCGATGGGCGTAATACCTCTGCTGTAACTGGAGTTTCCTTAGAGATGTTCAGATCTCCATGACGCTCCCTCTTGCCTGCAGGTCCTGGTTCGGCCTCATTGTCTGAATCTGACTCGATCTCTGGACGTCTTTTCTTAGGAGGACCCCTGCCTCTGTGCGGCCTGAAACTGTCTTCTCTAGGGGGGTCGGGCACAGTAGAGCCCCTGCTGTTGCTGCTTATTTCATGACCTTGCACAAAGCCTAGAGTGTTAACTGTTCTGGTGAAACTAGACAGCTTACCCCCGCTGTAGTCCTCATGGTCATTCGTGAGAGAGTCGGGATGGATTTCGCCTGCAGGATCCTGGTAACGCTCATGAGCATGGAGGTAGGGTTCTCCCAGTGTCTGTGTGAGAAGAGACTGATGGTTCCATGAGGCATTGCTCTGCATGTTCTCCTGTCCTTTAGGAGAACTCCCTGTTGCTTTAGCATTTTGCAGATGTGGCCCATAACTACTATCCGGCTGCTGGCATGTACTGCTCGGTTGCTCTGATTGTGAAAAATCCCAACTTAAGCCGAATCCATTCTTTTCACTAATATCAGCATTAGAAAAATCATGAAGTTTGTAATGGGAGTATGTCCTTTCATTTCTGCTGTTGACAATCTGCTTGTGCCCTTGCTCACACAGACTGGAATTATCAAGGATGTGAGCTGGTTCTGTGGCACGAATATGACCAGTCATGTGAGGCTGGGAGCCCTCAGAATGACTAGTGCTATCAATCATATTGCTCTGAGATTGACAGGTTACACTGCTATTGGTTGGATCAAATGTAAATGAAAGACTTCCCAGTGTTTGTTGTGGGTTGATTTGATTTGGGGCTTCACATATATTGACATCAGCGGTTATATTAGCATTGTGTAGTTCTGAACTATTGGCTGGATGGCACAAGGATGCCCCTGTGTCCTGTGGATCCATTGTAAGGGAGGAATTCTTTGGCACCACCACCACAGAGTGCAGTCGTTTTATAGCCTCACCACAGTCAGAGTCATATTCCGAGTTGTCACTATCACTGGCCTCGCTATGTCCGACTAATATGTCAGAATTAAGTGACTTTCTTGTACTCGATTTGCTCTTGTTAGCCCTACTCTTACACTTTTCTTTGCAGTTGACGTCAACCAAACTTTGCACCTTTGCAGACTTTTCAGTTTGGGGTGCATCAGTTAAGTGCGGCGGCTCATCTGTGCGTATTTTGTCAGAAACAGACAGTGATAAGTCACAATGGTCAGTGCTGGTGCTTGCTTCAGTAGGCTCACTTTGGTCTTCGTGTACGTCAGGCATCAATGTGTCTGACCCAGCTTCCTGTTCCTCAGTTGGCTTCACCTGTTTGGAATGTGTTTCAGATTCTTGAAATGTATTGTCTTTCATTTCCGAGTCTTGTTGGCTATTGTCTTTAGAAAACTCAATTTTTTTGACAGAGATCACTTTTTTAACAGTGGTCTTAGTCTCTACACAAGGTGTCCTCTGTACATTTTCACTCTCTGAAGTGTCCTGCCCCACAATATCCCAGCGAGACTTTTTGGTAGCACTGCTGCTCTTTTTCATGGCATCAGTATTTTGCTGTTCACAAGTCAGGTGATTCTCTGATTCAAAAAATGACAAATCAGATTCGAGCAGCACATTTGTGCCAGACTGCTTGTTCATACTCAGACCCTTATTCATTTCAACAATCTCTGATGTAGTGTCCTCTTGGGAATCATGTGTGTCCATTGTATTGGCTGTTTCAAGTAAGGACGGTGGCCCTAGTAGGCACTCAAAACCCTTCATTTCAGTGTTGCATGTCACACTAATATTACTACTGTATGAATTTAGAATTGCTGCATTTGACTTCACATGTAGTTGATTAGGAGAAATGCAATCCTTCACATCGGTTACATTTTCCACACCACTATTTACATGCTTTAGACTCTCATCTAAAGTTAAAAGTGAGACATTTTTACTCTCAGTTTCAACACCTGAATTAGAGTTCTTAGATGGTGATTCGTGCAAAAGCTTCCTAACATTCTGATTACCTTGTTCATGTCTCTGGCTTGTGTCATCTAGTTGAGAATCTGAGTTTTCTTTTTCACTTGGAGAAAGGGATTCTGTGGTGGCTGGACACGTTGAAGTTTTTCTGGGACTGTGAAATACGTCATTTGATTGTCTATCATGTTCGCTGGTTTTCACCGAAGATCTAGAGGGGGTCAAATGTTTTGAGTCTGGCCTGCTGGTTTTCTTTTGGGAGTTCTTATAGTTTTCCTCTGAACCAGGGCTTCTGTCAGAGCCATGTGATTTTCCCCTGTGATCAGCCTCTGAGTTTTTTTGGTGTTTTTCATGTGTTTGAGAGTGGGTATGCAGACTGGAAGAAGTGGATTTACTGCTGATGTCAGACTTGTGATAGGTGCTTGATTTATGGTAAGTGGAATCAATATCGGGAGACCCCTTGCGTTGGGAATCTGAATCTGACATTCGCTTCGAAGACCTGTCAGACTTTGACGACTGCCGACTTTTATCTACCTCTGAGGAGTGAGGAGAATCTACAGATTTAGAGGCTTTGTCAGATTTTGTGTAGGAAGATGACTTTGATTCTTTATGTGAGCTTGAATAGGCAGATGATCTGCTGTATTCACTTGTCCTTGTCCTTGTCTTCCTATGGTCATCCTCAGAGTCTGAACTGTCCCTAGTTCTGTCAGTGCGAGAGCGAGACCGTCGTCTGTCTCTGCGTGGAGAACTCCTGTGTGATCTCCGGTCAGAATCATGATAGTATGACCTTTCAGAGCGTGACCCTCTGTTGCCCCGGGATCTTTCTAATCTAGAGTGAGATGAACCTGTTCGAGACCCTCTTGATCTGGACCGTGACCTTGACCTGGACCTTCTGCGATCTTTTTCTGATCGAGATGACCGTGATGATGTGTACCTAGAGTCACGATCAGATTTGGAGTAACTAGAAGACCTTTCAGGATTCTCTGACCGCTTAGAGGAACTTTTTTCCTTTTCCTCCACATGTGAACCAGAGGAAGACTTTTTTAACTCTTTGCTTCTGCTGTCAGAGTTTGCTTTACTTTTGGAGTCAGCTGCTTTGCGGCTGGAAGACATCTGGACTGAATCAGCATCAGATTCAGAGCCATGGGGTGCACTATCTGAATGGGACCTGGTTTTCCTCTTGTTGTCCTGCTCAGTGCTGCTGGAACTTTCTCCATCTTTTCCTGAGGAAGCAGCAGGCTTCTTGAGGCTTGTGGTTGTCCTTGTCTCTGATGCTTCAGTGTAAGAATCGTCAGCAGGGCAGACACTGACAATGTTCTGAATTCTGCATGGGAATTCAGGTGTACTTTTACTTGTTGGTTTCTGTAGATCTTGACAATCAGAGGAGTGTGGCTCCTCTGGAACAACAGATGCTGGTTTTTCTTCAGTCACAGAAACACTAAGAATTTGTTTCTTGAAATGGACCTTTGACAAGTCTGTTTTGAGTTTAGCAGGGGAGACTGGTGTTTGAGAAGCTACCTCTGCTCTTGATGTTGGCACAACAGGTGTATGCTTTTGTTCAATTTTGCTGTCTGCATTCTGCCCTCCTTTGTCTGATCCTGACTGTGATGAGGCAGGAGGAGAGTCAGCGACAGACTTGTCAGGGCTAGTGGAGACGAAGAACAGGCTCTGCAGCGGCTTCTTGGTCTGTGAGAAGCTGAAGGACACTTTCTGACGACCCTGATCCTCTAGATTGACCTTCATTTTGGTCCCTTTAGGCAAGAAGTGGTTGGACAATATGACTCTAGGAGACAGGCTTTTGATAAGGGCTGCCTTGGATAGGCCCTCCACCTTGACCTACAATAAAAGGACAAACCAGAAATGAGTCCTTTTATTAGAAACTTGCTATAATATTGGAAACATATCATAATAGGTTTATAAAATATTTAAAAGTCAAATAACACATAATGACATGAATTTGTTTAGTTAAGACTTACTGAGGCACCACTCCCCTCTTCTCTATGGTTCCATTAAAGCATGAGGGAAGCATAAAAAATAGAAAAGACATATCACTTTATGCAGTTCATGTACACTATATTTACAACAACAATTTAGAAATTGCGATGGGGGGAATATCCTGGAGTTCTAAAAGCCCTCAAAAACACATCTGTGCTCTCTTTCTACTGCATGATAAGATAAGATAAGATAAGATAAGATAAGATAAGATAAGATAAGATAAGATAAGATAAGACCATATTGCTCCCAACAAGGGGAATTTTCCCAGTTGACAACAGCAACATACAACACACAAGCTTAAAGAAAAAGACATGATCTTGGTAATTCTCTAATTCTTAGTAATTTTGTATAGGTGAAACTTTTATACTAATAAAGATCGATAAATTCACTGCAATTACAGATAAAACAACACTAATAGGATACATGCTAACAAAAACTAAAACATGCAATCTATCCATAAATTAAACGGATACTAGACCTCAGGGCCCGTTAGTGCAAGGCCAGACAAACAATGGGCCACAATGTAGAGAAAAGGGAAATAACACACAAAAATGGAGGCTGTGCTTGTATAGTTAACATTACAACAGACTACAATGTTAAAGTGCATCTTTTCCTCAAAGGCTAAGTCTGTGCAGGGGATAGTACTGCTCTGAATCTCATCTTTTTTTTAAGTCAAAATGCTGATCACACTGAATGTTTAAATTCACTGTGTATTACAACCGCTGTGACAAGAGAAAGGAAAAAAAAATACTTCTGTCATATTGTAATTGTCTTTTTAAAACCCTGTTACGTAGCACAATAACAGTATTGAATAAAATAAAATACTGATGGGATAAGACATTAGTTGAATTTTGTGATAATAAATATCATACCTTTAAATTTATGCAGTTACCATGACGCTAATTTTATTCATATTTTTCCCTCACTCATCCACATCAGCAGGTTATCAACCAAGCTACACTAGGAGACAAAAAGAAATATGTAATAACACGTGTGCCTTGAATAGATGATACTAAGTGATACAGGACATGGATGAATCTATATTTACATTGTGTAAAATGACAGCATCAAGATAACACAACAAACACATGATCAGGACACAGTACAACTCAATCTAACTAAAGAAATGCTTAATACACCAATGATATACTTGCTAAAAAGTTTATCAAATCACAGTTCTATCTAGCAACATCAACAAAGTAATATAGTGATAAAATAATATAATAGAGCAACATGCAGCCTATTCATTGTCCAAAAGGTACTGTATGAAAAAGTAAGCAAGTTCCTTGATTATTTTGGAACATAACACATTTGCATAAGTACTTTAAGCAGCAACAGTAATTCAAAGTAGGTAGAATACTGATACTATATGAATGTTAGATTATTATTGCTATATTTACATTAAATCATGCAGCGCTATTACAAAATGTGACAGCCCCTTAAAAGGTAAAAGTAAACTCTAAGTAGTATAATTCAGGTTGACTTTCTGTGCAAGTAGAGGTAACACTTGGTTGATCAAATTTAACAATGTATTAAACACTCGTACAAACATGAGATACACTAATAAAATACTAGTGAACTAAGCCTGTGAATAAGTGGGTTTCTGTTCTTTTTATATTCTATTATCGGGTGTGTATGAACATGTGTGTGTTTTCCTGAGGGTGGTGGGCTCAGTATGGGTGCTGGGCAACAATTGGGTCATTTAATCCTTTAGGATTTCATTTTTTCTTGTGACCTTCAAAATGAGACACTTCTGCAGCAACATTCAGTTACTGTTACAGTTAGATTAACGTTATACCAACCATAATACACTGGGGTTTATAGAGGTAATTGAGCTAAATAAAACTGTGCGCCTGTATGAACATATTATCCACTGTGATGTTCCTCTGAATCCCATGTCCGTAAAACGAATCTGTCTAGCTCTAAATATAATGTTTTTTGTTCATACAATTTAAAAGATATGCTTCTACTTGCAAAACAATGCAGCTCTTTATGTGTATACACAGGATCAGGTAATCACAGGACAAGACACATTTGTACAATACAACCCTCTCAGTGATGCAAAATTATGAACTGGTTTTCATGTTCTGGTTACCGTGAATCATGTAATCACTGGAATAAAAAAATATAACCCCTTGTCCTTGACCTTGAAATCAAAGCCTTTTAATGGTTACCTGGTATCACACATCAGCACATACTGCACCCAAAACAATATACAACTATACAAGAATATCCCTGAAATCATATGATAATACTTTAAACATGAGTGAACTGCTTTTGTTCTAATACCTGATTTCTGACTTGAGCAGAGTGTCCATTGAGAAACACGTCTAGGATTAGAAGGCCTGATGAGGCCCTTGGCCAAGAATAGTCCAAATCAGAGAAACGAGCCCCCCAAAGTGACACCACACCTGGCAAAAAAGAGAAATATAGTTGTAGTGAACTGAGTTTTGTTTGCTTTAATCACTTTTTTAAAATTTATTCTATCACAAACTTTCAATATTTTGATATCATTTGTATCTCATACATGTCATTAAGATGCAGAAATTCAACTTCTTTCACACACATGAAAGACATATGTTGATATTGTGACTGCCTTGTGGCTGTATTTAAATATGCATATGAATGTGAGGTAATAGTGTTGGTTGTCACATATTTTTAACCGTTAAGAAGTAACGACTTCTTCTTCCTCAGATCCTGCTTATCATCTGTTACAATGTAGCAGCAGTGCAAACAACACGTTTTAATGTGGTTTAGCGCTCTGAGACATTATTTTTTACGTTTGATTCTAGCTAGTGATGTTCCTTTTGTTGTGAAGCAGCAGCAACAACAACAAAGTGAACAATAGTTTTTTGTGGTTTATAATGTTCGAAGATGAAAGAAAACATGGATGCAGGACATGCAGCCAACATGCATCTCATTAAATGCAGGTTAAACACAAGCAAATGACCCACGCATAAGCAAAGGGCGTCTGTAAATTTTGCTTTTTGTTTAAGTGTATAAAAACACGGATACAGAAAGAACCTCTGTGTGGTTTGAAGGAATTTTGGAGCCAAATGAGATAGAGACTGGCCTGTGCGGGAGGAGTGGATGCAGCCAAAACATGGCCTTTAAAAGGATCATACATACCATGAAAACGAGTGGTGGATGTTAAACTAAATTATGAAGCACAGCAGTGTATTACGACTTACTAAGGCGGGAACTACAGTATAAATAGGAGCACTTAGCATGAGAAAAAATAAGTTATATTCCACATTGATTATCGTTTTTATAAAGATTTCAGCTAACAGCTAAGCTAAACTGAGCGAGCTAACATTTACAGAAAGCATTTGTGGGCCATCTTTAAAGATGTTATTAGCTTGTGTTGTGGTGTGTATAATTAATATTACTTAAGATGGCTGGGTAATACTGCAAATAACGATCAGTCCCATGTAGTTATTCGTTGGTTTAGGCTATACTGCAGATATAAACAATCACATTTGTTTTTATAAACGAAGACGCGAGACGAGGAACTCTACTAGCATAAGCGGCTAGCTTCGTTAGCCAACGCTCGCTTTCCAAGTGGTAGTCAGGAGCTAGCGTTATTGTTGTTAACATTTACTTATTGACCGTTGATCTCTATCGGCTTGTAAAGTCATAATAATTTAGTTCTTAAGACACCCGGGAATCAATTACTTAATTTTTATGAATAAGCAGGAAGGGTTACACGCACATTTCCGTTTTAGGGTATAATAAGAGTCCTGTACTCGAGTCTCTACAGCCGGCTTACCTAGCATGGTAGCTTAATGATGTTTTGTCTTAATTGTGTGTGGCAAAATGGTTGACCAATATTCACGTAAAGCTAAGTAACAAAACGGCGGACTGTCAAGTACTCACTTTAAGAAGTGCTTGAGGTCACAAGGGTCCTCCATCCTCGAAATCACCGGCGATAGGCCCTTTGTAAAACATCAAGCAACAATGTAAACCGACGTCAAATCCATACGGAGCTGTCGGAAATGATACTCGGCTCAGTAGCTCCGCTTCTGCTGCGCCCCGGACTGGGTGAATGTTGGTGCGGTGGAGCTAACGATAACTAACATAGTTAAGAGTTGGATGGTACATTTTAACAGCTCGTATGTTTACAAAAACAATACTCCGCAAGTTTCTTAATTTGGCAAACCCAATGATGTTATGTCCTAATCATATTACACACAGTATCGACCTTTCAAAGCAAAAGTATCGCGGCAAGATGTTTCGGTGCCTCGCTGCACCACGCCAAAAATCACGTGACTGACAGTCCCAAATGAGGCCTCTATCAGAGATACAAATGGTGAACATTGAATACACTTTCGCACAACTTATTTAAAACGTGTGTACACTGTAGTAAAACATCGCTGGCTTTTCTTTCCTTTATTGCACAATTATCATTAACAAAAACAATATTAATTGTTTGGTTGCAAATACAACATTGAAATGTCCAACAGATGTCGCTATTTATACAACACCCGATGCTGTTAACTAATAAGTAATTTCAATACACACTCCATACCTGTGGGTGGTAGTGTGGAGCACCATTCATTCTTTAGCAAATGCTAAAAAACAACAAAAAACGAAAGAAGAAGACTTCATGCTGTCGCGTTTGAGAACGTTACCAGCAGGATACGCGGTTGATTTACTGACCTCCAATAATTAACATAACACGTTGTTGCGCTGGAATCTGTTGTTGTGACTTCTGTAAGTTGTGTTGTTGTTGTTTAGGTGGCCGTATTATGGTGTCTTTTTAATGAATAAGTTGACGTAAAAGCGGGTCAGTAATGATCGTCAAATAAGCTAACGCCTGGGGCCTACTAGCTGTCTGGTTTTCTAGTGTTTCCTCAATTTCCAGCCAAATGAGGCCGCAATTAATGCCTCATAACGATTAATTGTTCTCGGGTGATGTATTGGTTTACAATATGGAAATGGAGATATTGTTGTTGGGTTAATTTGAGTTGGCCTCGTGATGGACAGCCGTATTTAAAACAACATGCATTTCAATATATCAGTTCAATGGCTAGTTGAGATTGTGTGACTTGAAAGCACAAGTCATGTAAGGACTTGTGGTGTGTTCCCATGAAGAGAAACTGTTCAAGTCCTGGATTTTTTAATGTATAGTGCAGTCATGTCAACCGGATGATCAGGTTGATTTGATTAACTCAATTTGAGGTGGGCGAGGCTTTAAGGAGCGGGAGATCAATGCCATTCATTATTGAAATATCTGGTTTTGGTCGTGCCAAAATCAAAGCCAGAAAAGAAATGTACCTCTTATTGAGAGCGAAGAAACCATCTGTTCAGTGTGGAAAAAGATGCCTGTAATAAACAGAACATAAATGTGTAATAGCCCACACATTTTGGAAACATGAATATGTTATGACTCCACAAGACTGGCCCATTTAAAGTACAGAAAACTTGTCTGGAGTTCTTGCGCTGATACGGATCCCGTGGTTGGACAAATGGAATTGGATAAGAACATCTTCCCAGCAAAATGGGGCAAGACCTGGAAGATTGGTGGTGGTCTCTAGACACATTGTTTTTAATGTGAAATAATTGCTACAGTGAATCGTCAGTCTTTTGTTGCAGCACAGTTGGATTTTGTCTTTTGAAAGAAGCCTATATGTACCCCAGATATGTTGGCCATGGTTTCCAGATCACCTTGTATTTTGCTGCTTTTGATGGGTTTACGTACATCTGTATGTGGTAGTGTTAATTGTGTTGACCACTGTGGCAAATGATTGTGCCACAGAGATGTTTGCCAAGCTTTTATGAAGTCTGATCATTATCAACCTGGTTAAACAGTCCTTTTGTGCCATTGTTGTCATTTTGAAGTCTTGATGTTGATGACGTTTTCCACCAGTGGTATTTTATTAATATCCAAGAGGAAGGATGAAGGCTTGAATCTTGTGTGGCTCTTCACAGCAGAATTGTCATTTACAGACAAATGACACATCCATAGTATTGATGAGGATTGTAATATAGGGGCTGGTCAAGCGATAACAGATGGACAGACTTACTACATTTTTGTTTGCCTTTTCATAACTATTTACAGTAGAAAGATGATTGATACCTCATTTTGCAGGGAATAATGAGCACTTTTAGATGTGTGATCAAACACAGTGTTTTAATCAATTTTTCTGGCTTAAAAATAGCGAACATCCCTTGGTAGTGGATGGACAGAAAAATTAATATCTGTTTTTGGCCATTTTATAAAACCTGCTTTAAAGTGCAGTTCCAGTTTTCATGAAACTTAAATCTTTACTGTTGGTTCTATAGGGTGTCTATTTTGCAAAACAGGAAACCGTTTGTATTTTTTAAATATATAATATAGTAAGAGTTTTGTTACATATTTTGGTGATGATGGAGAAGGGAGAGTAATTACAAGTTTTAATTGTTTATTCAACATATTTATCAGTATATACATTGCATATATAATGTCTACAAAGTCAAATTCCTTAAACAAATGTAAATAATTTTAACTTGTATTTATCTCAGTTTATTCAATATTTGTAACCACTAAAAAGAGCAGCAAAAGGTTTTTTTTTAATTAACCTTACAACTTATCATATGTATAATATAGGTCCAATGGAAAAGGATCAAAATTATGCTTTGAACTGCACTGATGGACAAAGAATGTAAACATTCTAAAAAAAACAACAGAAATAGAGCTTGTGGGCATTAGAAGTAATGTACTTTCAAAATATCTAAGTCTTCAAAAGGTGATTTTAAAATAAGTTTTTGATCTAAATGTTAACCTTCCCTTGGCCACCCCCCTATATTATGAACTGTAGTCTATATTGAAATTGGATTTCTGCAGTTTGGAATTTTGCAGTTGTGTCTGGATACGTAGCTGTTGTGCACATTTGTCATCTTGTATCTCTTGTCTTCGAAGTCTTTTTTTCCTTCTTAATATTACTATTTGGGATAATCAGTGACGGAATTTCAGCAAAGTGACGCTGAGCTGGAGAAGCTCTGTTAGGAATAATGCTTTCTGTTCCCTTTTGTCTGCAGGTGCAGTTGTTTGTGTCTCAGCATGGCCGTCGTCATCCGTTTACAGGGACTGAGAGTCACAGCAGGTTCTCAGGATATTCGCCAGTTCTTTACTGGCCTCAAAATTCCTGATGGAGGGGTGCATATAATTGGTGGCGAGCGTGAGGAAGCTTTCATAATATTTGCTTCAGATGAAGATGCAAGAAGAGCTATGACACGTTCAGGGGGTTGTATTAAGGGTTCCCCTGTTAACTTGCTACTGAGCAGTAAAGCAGAGATGCAGAATATGCTTGAAAAAAGCTCACAGACTGTAGAGATGGATCAAAAGAGGATACTTGAAGAGAATGCACTACAGCGTGATATGGATGATTCAAGGATGGCTAGAAGATCACTGGATCCTGACATGGGCAGGAGATCGGGTAGCAGATCAGGTCATTCACCTTCCACCTGGAACCAGAGGGCTTCAGCTCATGATGATGGCTTTTTGCGTTTGTTTCTCAAAGGAATGCCTTTCTCTGTGACTGAAAAAGATATCTTTGATTTTTTCAATGGTTTAGCTGTTGAAGAAGTAGTCCTATTGAAAAATGAGCGTGGCCAAAACAATGGGAAAGGTCTTGTGAGATTTGCAACAGGAGAGGATGGGAATCAGGGGTTGAAGAGAGATGGAGAATACATTGGCTCAAGGTATGTGGAGATTTACCCAACTACTGAAGAAGATTGGCGTCGGGTTATTGGTAAATTACAGATGGGTACACACACAGACAGCAGGTTTGAAAGAGGGCGATCACATGTTTGGAACCAGAGGAATCCTCAAGTCCGTGGGAGGTCACGTTCACCTTTGGTCCGGAGTACATTGTCATCCACCAAGGAGGAGTTCTGTGTTTTGTTGGAAAATTTATCTTTCGCAGTTGGGAAGGATGACATTAAAATGCTTTTTCGTAAAGCCAGGCTTCAGGATGATCAGATTCTCCACCTTCTTGATGCTGATGGAAAAAGAACTAGATCTGCATTTGTGCTCTTCAGTAGTCTGCACGACTACTGTGATGCCTTGAATCGGAACAGAAGAGAATTATTACAGCGACCTGTCTATATTCACTCAGTCTCGAGAGAGAAAATGATCAGTCTTCTGGAAGCTCAAAATACCAACGTCAGACCTGTGGGAAATTCTGAAGAGTGTTTGGAAAGGCCATCATCTTACCACGACAATCCTTATGACTCTGAAAAAATCTGTCTGCAGGTGCAGAACCTGCCATTTGATGTGCGGAAAGTTGAGATCATGGACTTCTTTCTTGGGTTTAATATTTCTGAGGACAGGGTTATCTTGCTGCGTGACAGTCAAGGTGCTGGGCTTGGAGAGGCTTTGGTTGTGTTCCACTCTGAGTCAGAGGCTGTTGGTGCCCTCTCTCTCAATGGACAAAGGTTTCTTGGGTCAGAAGTCATTCTAAACTGCATTTCACGTTCTCAGATGCAGGACATTACTGGGCCTTCAATACCACAAGAGCCACAGCTGAGAGAAGAACGTTACTCAATCAGCAGTATGGAGGCACCCTGTCAAGCTGGTGACAGAGATTATCCTGATTTAAGGATGTGTCATGGTGGTGATGCACTGCCACCTAATCTACAGGATCGTATGCATGGAGGTGGTGACTATGAGCCTTTTGCAGAAGGCCCATGTAGAGGTAATGGGCTCCAAGGTGGCTCGGGGCCCTCACCTCATCATTTTGGTACCCCCACCTGCATAAAACTACTCAACTTGCCTTATCAAATCAAAGTTGAAGAGATCTATGATTTTTGCTATGGTTATAATGTTATCCCTGGATCTGTCTCACTGCATTATGACAGGAGTGGGGCACCAAAAGGCTCTGCAACTGTAGTGTTTGAATCACGCCAGGAGGCATTAACAGCAATTGATGAACTAAGTGGCAGACCAATAGGTCCAAGAAGAATACAGCTGCTGTTGGTGTGAAGGTGTTTTGCTTTTTAAGGCAAAATGTCCTAGTAAATTGTATAAAATATGCAAAGTTGGCATGTGTATATTAAATTGTTGACAGAAATTAAGTTAATGAAAGAATTTGCTTTTTTTAATGTCATGGCTTTGTATGATGCTTAACACATCTGTTTTCATTTTAAATTTTTATTTCAATTGTTTCAGTTAGGCAATATTGTTCAACAAAATATAGATTTTCATTTTAAATGTTCATCTTAAAGTAAAAACTGTAGATTTTTGACTTTTGTATTTACATATTTTGTCAGTGCAAACACATTTTGCTCACAGATATGTGTTTGGGGGTGTATGAATAAAAGCTGATGTTCAATCAAAGCTGTCCTTGATCAGTGATTATTTTGAGAATCAAGTTTAATGTATACTACCAGATAAATGGATAAACACATTTCAGAATTAGCCTACATTTTTCAATTACTTTTACTGCTGCACTCATACCAATGGTGTTATATTACTTGAGTTTGGGTGTCAAATTTCTAAAAAAAAAAAAAAAATTAGTATCTTGTGGAAGATTCATTCCACATCAGGAATCACTTCATATGTTCGGAGATGTGTTTAATGCCGTTAACAAGTGTTCGTTAGGTGTGGTTTATTTTGAAAATATTTTCACCGGATGTGATGCTGTTGCTGGATGGTGTGATACAGGCGACTCAAGCCGAAGACCACGCTGAAGCAGTCCAAACACACAGGTGAAAACGTACAGTTATAGTAAATAGTGTTAAATGTCTTCTTTTTAAAGTCAATACCAAGTAAAATCTGAGTCATGGTAATGATGATAGCATTTCTGTTAAGTTTGCACACTTTAATTCTTTGCATCACTAACTTTGAAATAGTTTTGGCATCACTAATTTGGTCAAGATCAGATTCGATATCTGTAATTTCAAGTATGTAGCTGTTAAATTGACACATTACCTCCATCTCATTAACAGGAGAGATAATGCTAACGTTTAACACATAACCGGTAACGTTAGCATCCTACCGTTATACAGCTGACGGTACGGATGCCTGGCATCTAATATACATGGAAAAATCGGATTTTCCGAGTGGATTTGCTTTTTCAAAAGGTTCGATTAAAGTACAAAGTGTTAAAGGGTCGGTTTTCTCAATCTGGTGTTCCCATAGTCGAATTACAACTCTGGCACTTTGCAGTGAACAAAGTTATCAATGCTAATATGGCCAAGTGTAGCTGCTAACGTAACATTTACTAATGCTCACTTTAGCTCAAAGTTTCAGCAAGTGTTGACTAGGACTGTTTTATCTGTGGAATTATTCAAAGTATTACATGAAAAGTTAACGACCTTGGATGATTTGGGACTAAGTGGGTGAAACCATCATATTATTGTGGACAATATTGCGTTTTGATTCGCGTTATTTGGTTTTCAATGAAAATGGTTATTGGTACGATACTATGTCTTTTCACCTCAACTGAACTAAATTATAACAACTTTAACCGTGGTTGATTTGGTTTGATATTGGATATTTGACACAAAGACACTCCTTTAATTTGTGACAGATTCTATTCAAACATGTGACGTCTTCATGATGATCCAGGATATATCACATATTCTACCCAACAACATGATTTGTTTAATAATTTTAACTTTATTAACTTAATTTAACTATAGACATAACATAAAATTACAGCATCAAAATAAACTAAATAAATCAAACATAAAATTACACTGCACTAATTATAAAATATTCTAAAATTCAACACAATGGATAAAACCACTCATCATTTTTTCTCTTTGGTGCACGTATTGTTACACTTCTGCATAACTTGTGACTCAAATTGGATCTACAAAGAAACAAATGATACATTATCAATGACTCATTGCACTGGGCTTCAGTTGTGGCATAAGTGCAGTGACTTGAATTCAAAAAGATGCATTAAATCAGCTAATAGTATGATTTTTTAATAATTACTGTCTTGTGATATATATACTCCTGGATATGATGAAGATGTCACAAGTTGTTTGAAAAGAGTCTGTGATGTGTATCAGAAGTCTAAATGAGTGTCTTTGAATGTGTTGAATATTCAATATCAAAACAATTCAACCGTTGTGCACCTTTAAATATGTTTCAAAGTTGTTTATAGTACCTGTCCCCTAGTGTCACTGAATCCAAAATGTAACCATACACACTAATCCTTAAAACTACAGCCTTTTGTCATTATCCTGTGGCTTGAATAATTTTGCAGCTATAAGAAAATTTTATGGAAGCCTTATAGTCCAAGACACTTTTTGTTAGCCCTTGAATATAACCGTAATTGTTCCAGCTGATTGTGTGGACCGACTATACTGGAAAATAATATGCAAAAAGTCTGCCTGTTCTAATAAAAAAGAAAAAGAAGTCACCATAAATTACATTAACAATAAAACTATAACAAATAATTTTAACCTCTATTGACTCCAGCATGGAAGTATCAAGGAGAAGACTTCTCCAAAAACATCTGGAGCCTGCCAGACCCCTGCGACGCTGCGTTCAGGTTGACATTGGTAAGCAGTTGGCACTAGTTGATTAAAGTTATAGGGATGAATGAAGGACCTCAGTTTGCATTTAATTATGTTAAAAATTCATAGCTTGCTTATATCAAGGTATTCTCACTTTATTTAGCACCTGAAGGGAATGGTAATACCTGTACACAGTCACTGATGGAAGTAGTTGGACGTGAGGTAAGAAATAGTAAAGTGAACCAAATAATTTATTAAAAGCACTATATCTATTTTGATTGTTGGTTGTAGCTTTTTTTTTTTTTTTTTTTTTTTTTTTTTTTTTTAGGAAAAGCTTTATTTGTTTCAGCTATTCAAATAAAAATATTAGACAATTTTTTTCCCCTCCTGTTTCTGACTTTGTTTTTTTCATGCTAAATGAACATTTGAATCCATATTTACATTTGAGGCAGTTTGGTTAAAAGTGAGCACTGTTGAAACGCGGCCCACATTTTGTGTGCAAAATTAACTGATTGAGAGACTTCAGTCACAGTTTTACAATTAACAACAAAAACATTTTATTGGGGTAAATCATCAGATGAATTGATTATGGAGCTAATCGTTAGCCTTGCTTTAGATAAGATGAGGTTTTCTAATATGTTGTTTGTGCATCATAGACAAACATCACCATAGAGCAGTTCTGCAAGATTGTTAACCTTGATAAGGAGAAAGAAGGTAAGACGCAAAGAACACCTGAAATTATAAGCTCATATATACTTATTGCACTGTCATTTTTCCTCTTTTGTCATCTGTGTTTCCTCATAGGAAGAATATCTTACACAAGAGATTTCTTAATAGGACTGGCGTGTTGTCCTGAGGCAAAAATGAAACCAAAATTCTTGCCAGAACACCCTATCGTCTTACCCAAGGCAGTAAGTCAGGTGTTAGTGTATGGGTTTGTTTGTGGTATCCTTACTGATCTGCAAATGTAATAAGTTCTGTGTGTTGTTTGGACTCACTAGTGTTCTATTATCTTAACAGAGACACCCTGAGCACCTGAACCTGCCTGAAAACAGGTGGAATGAGGGGGAATGAAATGTGAGTGTCATTTCAAAGCATTATCTCAGCTTCATACTTATCTTTTTAAGTTTTGCAGCCCAGATTGAATTTAACAGAAACACACTTAATGCAAAGGCATTGTATAAGAAAAATATTTCAGTGTAATTTCAAAGCTTGATTCTTATTAAACTATATATACCACAGTTGTCTGGTGATATCCTTTACTAATATAATTTGAAAATAAATTGGTTAATAATTTTTGTTTTATCACATGGTGGTTTGTAAAATGTCAATATATGTTTTGTTTTCAGGATGGTAGAAATGCTTCACCAAGCCTAAGAGTTTCGCACAGGTGTCAACTGAAAGAGTGTTTTCGTTTACTTATTTATTTATTATTTTTGCTGCTTTCTATGTTTGAATTTAAATTTGCCTGCGTACTATTTTAACTTCATTTATTACAGTTTGAAGTGTATTTTTGGAATTTATATAACCTAACACCACTTTATTTGCATGTGTTGAATGTGGTATTTTGCTTTGTTTTTCTGCTGTGTAAAATTTTTGGCAGCAATATTTAAATTAAAAAAAGAAATACAAGATACTTATGACACCCGGTGATGGTAAATTGTCATTTAAATGAAGCAGGGTAAAAAAAAAAAAAAAAAAAAAGCCACTTCATGAAGACTTATTATTCTATGTAAGTCATATTCACAGTGACAGTGGACAAATTGAACTGCTCAGCTGAACTCCCTGAAAGGGCATCATCATTGTGATTTAACAGGTCTTGCAAAACATGTTCATAATCTATAAAACATAGTTTGATTAAACAGTTGGTGTGTTTGTGTTTTCTTTCCTTATATATATCCTTTATAATAAACATATGCACCATATATATTTGTATCAACACATCAGGAAACTTTGTTGAAATTTTAATGCTGACAGTTTTTGCGATAACTTACCAATAAAATCCACTTCTACATGTATCCTTTCAAAGTGTTTTGCTACTGTTTATTATAATATTACTCTCGGTTGCATTTTTAGTGAAAAGCAGATATTTTAGTATATTTAATTTACTGATAATGTACTTAACAAATGCTCAGAATAAAATCAAAGGTTATATCAAAACGCTGAAAACTGAACGAAATTGACACGTCAAAAACATCTTGAACTTCGAAAAATACATCTTGAACGTGAACTTCTACAACCACTGCCCTTTGTCATATTACTTGGATTGTACTGATGAATTTATTGCAGAAGATGATGTTCACTATGGACCATCTGATGACATCTAATGATGCTGAAAAGCTCAGAATTGCCTATATGTATTGATAGGATATATGGTTCAAAAGTTATTAAACACTTTAGATCAGTGGGTTCTTTTAGTCACTGATGGCTCTTATATTTTGAGCAGGGGTGTCCAACCCTCGTCTGTGAGAGCCACTATCCTGTGTATGTTTTAGACCAGTGGTTGTCAAATCCAGTCCTCAACTACTACTATCTTACATGTTTTAGATATATCCCTCTTCCATCACACCTGGAAGCCATTACATCATTATCAGGCTTCTGCAGAGCTGATGATGAGCTGATCTTTAATTGAACCAGGTGTGATGGAAGAGGGAAGTATCTAAAACATGCAGGATAGTGGCTCTAGACTAGAGGACCAGGGTCAGCCACTCCTGTCTGTGAGGGTTAATTTGTACTGAGTGTTTTCAATTTATCCTTTACTTTTGAGGAACATATGTATTAGTTAAACATATGATGTGCAACTAAATATTTTATTCTGTTTCGACTGTTTTTAATCATTGCATTGAATAAAAACAGTGATATTTAGAAGATATGTGACGTCAAGAACATTTCCCTTCGGAGAAATTAGGTGTCTAGTAGCTCAAAGTAGAGAGAGAAAGACAACTCATTGATACAATATAACAAACAATGCAGTGCACCCAGGACTGAAACATGCTGAAGGTTAAACTCATCTGTCAACTATTATGGGTTCTCAGATTCCAGTCCTATTTTGGTGTTTATGTATATGTGTATAATGTTTTGTTTTCATAATATGCACTAAATAAATTACTTTCAGTTCTGTATCTGGATAAAAAAAAAATTATGTAAAATTTATTTTTATTTATTATCACCTAAAAATTATTAAAAAAAAAAAAAAAAAAAAAAAGGTCCCAGGCACAACAAACCCCACCCCTTGCACATATTGTACCTTTTTTTGGTGTGATCCAGGTGATGTCATCACATCATTGCATGTGCTAATGTCTGCATATCAGTTGCCTCTATTATGCTATTATATTATTAAGTTTGAAGTAAATTGAAACAAATTTAATTTTCACAAACATTTGAAATTTTACCCATTATTAGAAAATAGGAGAAGAAAGAAATTTATTTAAAAAAAAAAAAAAGTCAACTTTGACCTACTTTTCCCAAAATGTAACCACATTTGTTCTGGGTCACTGGTAATCTATAAACCCAATTTGGTATAAATTCAACCAATAGTTTTGCTGCTACAGGAATTTGGAATTCAGTCCACTATAAGTAAATGGAAAAAATATTTTAAAATTCATTTTAAAAATGTTCAACTTTGACCTAGTGTTCCCAAAATGTAGTGAGATCTATTCTTGGTCACTAGCAATCTATAAACCTAATTTGGTATGAATCCAACCAATAGTTTTGCTGCTAGAGTTTTAATAAACAAACATGTTCAATGTTGTTCAAACGTTTTTTTCTTTTTTCTTTTGTTGTTGTTTACCTTATTAATAAGTATTACTATTTCCCCCTATGTTTTGTATTGTGTTTGTGTCTGAAATAAACTGAAACATTTCAGGATGGAAGGTAATTATAACATTAACATCATGTTAAAGAATAACAAGTAGAAAACAGTACAGCAAGGAAAAAAATAATTAAAAAAAAATAATGATAATAATAATAACAAAGAGGCTCGTGGTAAAGTAGAGATCAAGTAACATCATATGTTTTACACAGACTTCTTGTTTCGATTGCTTTGGGATTTCAAGTTTTCTGAAGCAGTCGCTCCACAGCTGTCAGCTTCGTACGTGACAGTGGCAGAGTGGGCAGTCTATGACCACTACACGATGAGCGTGACGTCCTTGTGGGAGGAGCCTGTTTGCGTCACAATGTTCACAGAGCGAAATTAATTTGTCAGTAACGGTGGAAACAGAGGTCGAATAGCTTCACAGCAAAGGTAAACCACGACTTTTACTCTATTGTTTGAGTGACTTTACGTAAAGAAAGGAGCTTTTTCTTTTTGCGCGATGAGTAATAAAGCCGAAGTAACATGTTTGATGTTTTGTCTAAGAGCCCTTCTGGTGAGTTTTTAATTTGAAAATTATCTTAATTATGCGACTTTACTAATTTAGTTTTACGGTAGGCAAAGTATTTCGCACAATTTGGCGAGTAATGTTAATATTTAGACATTGTTTTATGATGTGCTTGGCTATTAAATAATTTATTCGGATAATTTGGTCGACATTTTTTCAGGAAGATGGATCCAGGGGACAGGAAGCAAACGGCGTCAGGGAGCAGGTAAGAATTTCCGGTCCCACACCAAATTACAATGTCCCACAGTATGGAACGATCTGTAAAAGTAGCGTATTCTTAAAATAATGAGTACATCCTGGCTTCATTTCTACAGGTTGATTGCGAAATTTTTTTATTAGGTGTGTCAGGATGTGAAGGCATTGACTTCTTCCTTTTATGGCAGACTATGTTTAATACAGTCCTGTCCAGTTAAACATTCACTAACTTACTCCACTCATTATTCATCTATTGCAGGATAGATTTAAGTTATACACATTTGTTAAGGCTACAGATATTTTATATGTTCATTGTAACTTGGGTAGTGACATGCATAATATCTCAAAGTGGTGTCAAATAAAACTCAACAAATGTAACACATAGTAGTGTAAATAATGTAATAGTTGACATCTGAATTTCATGCATCTCAGCTTGTTTGTTGTTGTTTTTTTTTCCAACTGAATGATGAAATTAATTTCAATTCCTATCAATTCTTTATTTTGCCATCCTTTCTCTACCAAGTTCTGTTTTTGTGCACAACCCACACCTGGATACCCTGAAAGATGACATCCTCTACCACTTCAGTCTAGGGACAGGAACCCACAACCTGCCAGCCATGTTTGGTGATGTGAAAGTAATAATTTTTAAGATATTCAGTTGTGGAGTCAAAATTTAAATGTATAATTCTCTTTAAAGTGTATTTATGTTTTTGTGTGCTTCAGTTTGTGTGTGTTGGAGGTAGTCCCTGGAGAATGAAATCATTCATTGAGTACATTGCTGCTGAGCTCGGCATGGAAGACCCCAAGTCAGAGTACCCAAATATCTGTGCAGGAACAGACCGCTATGCCATGTACAAAGTTGGCCCTGTACTCTCTGTCAGTGTAAGTAGTCAACTTCAATCTGTCAGTTGTCTGCTTTTGTAGGTTGACTTCACAATATATACAAAAGTTAAAATGTTAATTTGCTTTGACTCTGTATTTTAGCACCGTAACACAGAGTATCTAGTATTAGCATATAGCATTAGGAGCAGAAAGCTTTCACTGAAGGGACTTGGTAATTAAGATATGCACATGTATATAAATGTGCACGGTTGCTTTAATTTAGTGTAGATATCCTAGCGATGAATAAACAGCATTGATGCTTAATCTGATGTACCTTTCCTTGATTTTACAGCATGGCATGGGCATCCCATCGATTGCCATAATGTTGCATGAGCTAATAAAGCTTCTCCATCATGCCCATTGCTCAGATGTTACAATCATACGCATTGGGACCTCAGGTGGAATAGGTAAGCCTCACATTTGGAGACATTTGTTAATGCAGGTTTGACAATGAGCTTGCATTTTATTGAACCTTCAAATTTCTGATGCACCACAAGAGGGAGCCCCCTGTCTTTGAGTGCACTTTATATTAACTTAAGATATTTCTTCTCACACTAATGTTTATTGATTTTGTTTATTTATCTTTTTGGGATTAGTGATTATAGTCTGTAATGAGTATGACAATTGTGATTTGATCTTTGGTATTGAACTGAGAATTGACAATGTGCTTCCTGAAATGATTAAGTGTTCTTTTAGTTTAGTTTTTAACTCTGTTCTCTTTCATCACATAGTACATGCTATGTAAATGTTAAAGCAGTTATTCAAATGGAACCCTACTATACTGTTAAAGAAATTAATATTAATCTAATCAGACATGTTTGGTTTTCAGGGCTTGAGCCTGGCACTGTTGTTGTCACCAAACAATCTGTGGATGCCACCTTTCTGCCAAAGTTTGAGCAGGTGATTCTGGGAAGGACAGTGGTTCGCAATACTGATCTAGACCTAGGCCTGTCTGAGGAGCTGTTGGACTGCAGCAAAGAGTTGAACCAATTTCCAGCTGTGATAGGAAACACTATGTGCACGCTGGATTTCTATGAAGGTATGAATTTTTGTGCATTGCCACTGTTATAGTGGTTCAAAACAGCATGCTTATAATTTACTGTGAACCTTTTACCCTTATGTATTCACCCAGGCCAAGCCCGTTTGGATGGTGCGTTCTGCTCCTACACAGAGAAGGATAAACAAGACTACCTCAAAAAGGCCAGTGAGGCAGGAGTTTGCAATATTGAAATGGAGTCATCAGTTTTTGCTGCAATGTGCAAGCTGAGTGGTCTGCGAGGTGAGAGAAAACATCAGCAAAATGTCAAAACACACAATGTTGTCTTTCTGTTGACTCTCTAAGATTAATTCCTAATTCTGTGCAGCGGCTGTGGTATGTGTGACATTATTGGATCGACTGAAGGGGGATCAGCTGAAAAGCTCTCATGAAGTTCTTCACAGTTACCAACAACGTCCTCAGATACTAGTTGGCCACTACATTAAGAAGCATCTGACTGCCAAAGTACCTAGCTAATTGCCACAGTGGACATGAAAGCATACTTCAAACTCTGGGCAACTTAGTTTTGAAATATATAACCCACAGATAACATTATATGAAGGCAATAACTACCTTTGAATATTTTATTTTCTACACAGCAGTTGAATATTGATTGAATTTTAATTTGATGGAATGTCATCAGTTTACCTTACTGATCCTATATCCACCATGATAAACCTCCATACTGCACTGGTTTACTTGTTCTTGTTTGTATTTAACTTAAGGATAATGTAATAAAGCAGCAAAGACTCAGCACAGATGTCTTAAATAAGGACTCCATGTTTTTTAAAATATGTTAAAATATTTTTCCACAAAACTTGAATCATTAAATATGAGTGTATATGTTGTGTTTGATAGAAAATCTTTTCTTGTCTTAGTGTTTCTAGATGACGTCATAGCACTATTGTGGGTAGATCCGTGTCCTTGTCTTTTGAGTTATTACAAACACTATGTCTTTTCCAGGCTTTTAAAGTGCTGAATGTATTTTAATGTCTTTCTAAAACGAAACCACTATATTTGTGTGTCATGAAGTATACTGCAGTGCCTCAAAATGTCACTCTGGGGCAAATCCACTGGATTCTGTCAAATTAATAAAGGCTCATGTTGTCTGAATTCTTTTGTGTGTGTGTGTGTGTGTGCATGCGTGTGCATGCGTGTTTAAGAATGCTGTAAGTAGCAGCAACACCTTGAGTTAATATTTCAAAAATGAAAGGAGCCTGATATGTGAAACACTATATTTTATGCCGAGGTGTCAAGTAACGAAGTACAAATACTTCATCACCTTATTAAGCAGAAATTTTGTTTAAAGTATGTACTTTACTGGTGTAATTGTTTTTCAGCTGACTTTTTACTTGTACTCAAATTTTCACCTTGTCATTGGTCCTTTCTACTCGTATCTTAAAAATAGCTTCTCTTTCTTTTCAGCTTGTTTTTGTTCTGGTTAATTGTTCAAATAAAACAAAACTAGCCGGATAAATTGTGTCATCTGGATAGAGTGAATTTAATTGTGGTTAGGTGAGAAGTATGAATGTACTAGTGTGTTTAGATGTGATAGTTTTTATACTGTTTTGTATTCATGCATGTTGTACCTCATTTGTCCTGCAGTCAGTGCCAAATCATTCTAGGTATAAGAATGTGACTGATTGTAAGGCTATTGTATAACAAAATTTTTAATATCTACTAAAATATTTGACCTGTCAATTTGTTGTTCTCACTAGTCTGTTCCTTGACCAGAAATATGTAAGTATACCAACCTGCAGGAGTCAGCTCTTTCTGAATTTCGTGTGAATCTGAAGACACACACTCACAGAGGCCACTTAGCTTTTATAATATAGATACCACTCTGAATGGGACAAAGCCTAAGATTTGGCCCAATAACATTTTTTTTCTCCTTACATTTACTTTTATATTTTTAAGTAGTTTTGAAACCAGTACTTTTACGCTTTTACTTGAGTAAAAAGCTTGAGTTGATACTTCAATATCTACAGAAGCCTTTCTAAATCAATCTATACTTGTTACCTAATGATTGTAAATGCTTTTGACACCTCTGATTATATTATCTAAACATGTTCTTTAACCTGAAATTTCATCCAAAACTATCAATATTTATGATGTAGTCTTTTGGATACACTTGGTAGATTCATAGGCAAGTTACTCAGACCTTTTGTTTTTAGCCAGAGATTGATTTTATGCAAATTTTCCATTAATTGGGAAGATAATGTCTTTTGTGTGAGATGAATTTAACCACTGAAAATGTTTACAATAAGCTGAGTAAATTCTCCATATTTCCCTATGAACGTCTTACAAATAGTCTTTTGTATTAATGATAGATATGTGGTCATTTTTTATCTTTTCTGAGTCAGTGGGGGTGGAAGTGCTGACTGATAATGTAGGCGCAGTTTATTGTTAAGTAGTCACTGCTGAGAACAGATATTTCGTAATATACAGTAGATTTGACTGCATCATTGCAAATCGCAGAAATTGTGTAAGATAGTGTCAGCAAATTACAAGTAGGCTTTATACCAGCTCTAAAAGCACAGGATGAGAGCCTTATTTGCCTGCTCATGGTCACAGTAGTTATTGAGTCTGCTACCCGTCTGCGCGCCTAGGAGGGTCTGTTTGCGCGCTCCCGTGCGTGCCCACACCTCCCGCCTGCCATCCGATCCGATCCTACCCCGGTCTGTTCGCTGACTCAGTGCCTTAAGCAGCATCACCGTTCACCTGAAGAGAGCTACAGCATCCTCTGCGGAGAAATACAACAGCCATGGCCAAAACAGCAACCGGTAAGCCTTCTCAGAATGATCAGGTTTGGAGCAATGTTTGAATGGATGAAGGAATGGATGAATAGATGGATGGATGGATTGATGGGTGGATGGATGGATGGATGGATGGATTGGTGCACAACTGCATCCTTTCCGTAGAAAACCGGTGTCGGCCTGGTGTGGCCAGCCTGCTGGTGTTCGTGTCTCTGTAAGCTTTCGATTGGAAAATGCTATCTTGGTTAAATTATTACAACTAAATTAAACTGGCGCACTCTTTTTTTTTTCGTGTTATGGGCCTGCACATGAATCAGGTGAATGCACTATGAATATGTGCAAGCAAAGGCAGGCGTCCTCCGCCACAAGGATTCTTAAATGTCTGCTTTATCACCCTTTGCATTTAATCTTAATTTCCTTTTAATCCTCCGTCGTGTTGCATAGCCTAGTAGAATTATACAGCAGAGATCAGACGGAGACAGCTTTATTTACAACGCTGCACCTGCGGTTCATGCTACAGCGGTCCCAACATGCAGCATAATGCAGACGGACCCCACCCAAGATGCTGGGATGCCGACCATTTAGCCGACAGGAGGAGCTCAGAGGCTTTCATCAGCTTTGCATTAACACAGCTCCTCTATAGTTGAACCTATTTCTACACATTTTCTCTCAAAATCTCCTTAACATGATTGTTTTATTGGTTTAATTAGCTGGAATTTCTCCCTTGTCTCTATAGCTTTCCTTACTTCTTCCTCAGTAAGGATGCATTACTAGCCCTGACAGATGTGTTACCATGTATTTGCAAAAACACAATGCTGGGATATGCAATTGTAAGTATTAGGCCTGATATTTAGCACTGCACTTGTCCATAGAGATAAGAGGGAGCTTATTGCCTGCATTAGTCATCTCTTAAATGGACAGTTTGTTGTAGGCCACGAATAGCAGATTTGTTTTCATTTTGTTTTTGAGCCTGTGTGTCCACATCAAGGCTAATACATGTACCCAGGATTTAAATAAATATCCCATATGGTCACACAATACTGTATGTGCAGTCTGGCTTCATTACAGTACGAGTGGTGGCAGTTATATATAGTGGAGTAGACAGGTGTATGGCAGGGTGGGAGGCAGGCCAGCCCTGCAGCAAGGGGCCGCTTCACACACTGGCCTTTGCAGCAGAAGGCTCAGCAGCACTTACAATCTGTAGTCCGCTCTAAAAACCATGACGAGTGCTTTCTCAAATACACTGATAAGAAACATAGAAGAAGACACCAGTCTAATCTAATTGAAGTCCATTAAAAGGCATGTGGAGTATTATAAGATCCCCTAACAATAAGACAAGTAAAAGATATGCAAATAGGCTTTTATTAAATGAGATAATAAGCAGAACATTCAACAGGAAATTGAATAATGTGACACACAGACCGTTCTACATTATCACTAATATTATACTGATTGCAATGGAATACTGGGCAAGCCTCTCAAATTTCATTCATGAAATCAATTGAATTTATGTGATTGCAACATCCAAACATGTGCTCGTTTCTCCCCCATTACAAAGGATTCATAGCTTGATCCTGAAAGAAGATGTTCATCCAATGAATTATTAAGCAACCCAGCACTTTGAGACTCTTAGGACATCAATGATGGAGTAGAGTTCTTATGCTAATTGATTTACAGTTCATTTTATTTCCTTAAACTGTAATGTGTTAAATTGAGAATATCTCAAGCCATTTAATCAATTTGTAATTTTTTTTTGTGCTTAGTTATCTTCATTGTGTTAAAAAGAACTTTTAATTTTAAATAGTTATTTTCATGAACAACAAAGCAAGGGATGTGATCAGGAAGTGTTGTTTTGTTTATGTTCTCACAGCATACAAAGAGAAGATGAAGGAGCTGTCTGTGCTCTCAATCATCTGCTCCTGTTTCTACCCAGAATCACGCAACAAGCTTGTCCATGAGTTTGAAGGTATGGATCAGCTGTTTTGCAACTAACATACGACCCCTGGTGTCTGCAATATTTGCTCTGTAACTACAGAGATTAGTGAAAGTGACACATCATTGTTGTGATATACTGTATTGTATTCTATTATTGGACATTGATTCCTCTGACGTTATCATCATTGTCTGATTTACAGACATGGAAGTGAGACCAATAAACAAGCGGGCTTCTGGTCAGGCCTTTGAAGTGATTCTTAAGCCTCTGTCACCAGTATCAGATATAGCTCAGAACCTCCCCTCACCACCTAAGAGGGATATCTCCTTGGAGGACATTGAGAAAAAACTGGAAGCTGCTGAAGAACGGAGGAAGGTGAGAACGTTTTTTATTATATAATTTCATTATATGATCATTTACTAAACCCAGTTCTGCTCCTCAGGGTTAAAGCTTGGTACTCCTTTTGTGATTAACTTCTGTGCATACTGTATGATAATAACTTCAACCCTATCTAACATTTAACGTAAATCAATTACTCTGCTACTTTCTTTACACATTTTTAGTCCCAGGAGGCCCAGGTTCTGAAGGTGCTGGCTGAAAAACGGGAGCATGAGAGAGATGTGTTGCTAAAAGCCATGGAAGAGAACAGCAACTTCAGCAGGATGGCTGAAGAGAAGCTCCAGATTAAGCTGGAGCAGATCAAGGAGAATCGTGACGCCCATATGGCGGCCATGATCGAGCGTCTACATGAGAAAGTGAGAAATCTAGAAATTTCTGCCTCTGTTTATGTTGTTACTTTTTGTCATTCTGGTGACTCATCATTCTTGTTGTTTTCAGGAGAGGCATGCAGCTGTGGTGCGCAGGAACAAAGAGATGAGGGAAGAGGTGGAAGCATGAGCCTCACAACAGCCCTGACTTCCATAGTCCATCATCACCCCACCCCCCCATTCAAACCCCCCCTTCCTTGCCTTGCCTTCACCCTCCCCAGAACAGACATCCAACTCTGGGGTCAAGAGGTGGAGGACTTCACCACCACACCACACTACACCACCAGTACTCACCATTGTCAGTATTATCAGCGGATACAAACAAACATCAGTAACACTTATCTTGAGATTTGAATGAATTTAAAGATTAAAGAGAAGATGAAAGAATAAGGGTATTATTTTGTATATACTTCTTTTTTTCCATCTATCTATCTATCTATCTATCTATCTATCTATCTATCTATCTATCTATCTATCTATCTATCTATCT
>JAPSES010000228.1:5975203-6003577 GCA_029822895.1 Maxillicosta whitleyi
ACCCCTCCGTCCTGCCCACCCTCCCATCAGGATTGATTTACTATGTCAACCGTTGGGGCTGTCGGCAGCAGCGACGCTTGCAGCCGTGCCTGCATCCTGTGTGCACACCATTCTGACATCTTATACCTGTCATTCAGCAACTGCTGGAGTGAAGTTTGCATTTGTGTGTGTGTTGGAGGGGGGCCCCTGTGAGACCATCATGCCTTATTCTATTCAGACTGAGTAATGCAAATGCAATAGATGAATGTAAAAAGTTACGAACATTCTTGCAAATACATAGCATATTATGTAAGTCAGAGAAAATGCCACCCATGCTGGCCCTAAATTGCTTTTCTGGCAAGGGAAATGTCTCCCAGACAGCTTCTATACAACAATGTTATCCTATGGGCCACAGCTTCCTGCCTGTCCCTTCTAGTTCCAGTCAGCACCCAGGCGCTATATTGGGCAGGGACCAGACCTGAGACTCATTCCCACTGTCTGACCATAATACACCCGCCTTCTCATTCTTTACTTTCCTGCCTTTGTTGGCATTCATTCTCCTTGTGCCTTTTTGGATAGGTAAAGCTGGGGAGGATATGTTAACTTCCTTGTTTCTTTGTTAAGCAGGATTTTTAAAATCTTTTCTCTAAGGACAGCTCCTCAGGCATAATACCAACACCATGATCTCAGTACCGGCTGCCAATTACAGGGCTTGGACTCAATTACAGGGCATCAACAACATTTACTGAAGATTTAGAACAGTACTTTGAACTCTGATATGGATGATTTTCCGTGCAGGTTTGAAAAAGTGGTGGATGACTTCAATCACTCTTGTGTAAATAAATATATTTTATTGCCTTTTCCACAATAGTACACACTCCTGTACCCGAGGCTGTAACAATTATATTGTTCATAACATTTACCAGCACACTGCCCATTACCAGTTAACTTATGCAAGTCCACAATAGAGGGAAGGCAGATCACAAGACTGGTTCCCAAATAAGCGCAACAGGAGACTGCACGTGATGTCCACACAGAGAAAGAAGGACCATGGAGCAAGCTACTTTTAAGGCCACACATTGTGTTGCCACAGGAAAAACATTGTTTGCATATCAATGGAGTGTGTGTGTACATGTGTGTGTTTGTGAGGTGTGCTGTGGGTGTTTCAGGCTCTAATTGAAATGTATCTTCTGCACATCATGCAAATAAATTCACAGCCACTGGTCCTATGATGTTTTAGTGAGGTCCAGAATTGAAAATAATATTTTCTCCTGAGTGCTGTGTGCGGGTTCATTGTTGTACAGCTTACACGATGGTTTACAGCCAGGGAATATCTTTGTTTTAAAGAAGGTTTGACCTGGAGGGCACCAACCTTGCATTACCATAAACACCTGGCTGGGCTTGTTTCAAGTGTCATGTTTGCTCTGATCAACTCTGAATAAAATCTGCAAAAGAAACCTCTGTAAAAACAGATATTCCTATACAGAACAGATAAATAGAAAAGGGCCAATTTATGTTGTGTCACAAGTTTATCAAAAAAAGCTGTCTTTTTTTGTCGGCCGGCTCCTTTCCCAGTGGATGCTCTGTGCCAGCTGTCTGCGCTGCAGTAAAGTACTGCTTTCCCAAGCTCCGACCTGTGGGAAAATCTGTTGTGGCCAGTAATTGATTCCGCCCTGCCAGCCCCATTACTCTCTACTGCAGTCAAACTGCCAGTGATCTGCAGAAAGCCTGTTAGCACAGCCCCTTTAGTCATTCTCCCGCTCCCCCTGCGCACAAGCATGCATCAGAATCCCACCAGACCTCGCTGGTCATTTTGTTGTTATTCCAACATGTTTGTGGCTTATTTATTTTATTTCATAGATTATCATTTGTGATAATAGATAGTCCATGAAAAGACACTGGGTAACATGGAGAAAAGTGCCTGGATCTGAGTTGAAGTCAGGCCACTGTGGTAACATCTTCAAGTATGTGGTCTGTGCTTATTACTTTGTCTACTTATATTGTCTGTGGTAGTTATACGATTCAATCTGTAATTTCCTCAGATATTTTGAGGCACTTTTCAGAATAAACTTTGAAAAAAGTGACATGGAAATATCCTTTTTATATTATTCTGGTAATCTTTCCACACTGACACATAAGCAGTTACACAGTTCTTATAGGCACTTGTTACGTGCATACACGGCTATGTCTTTGTTCCATAGTCGTATGTCTTTGTGAGTCAAAGATTATTTGAATTGACAGGAAGGGTTAGAGAGCACTTGCCACATTACCCGAGAGATGTCACAGATATTGGTGATCTGTGAAAGGGATGGACATGTTGATTATCAGACTGCAGACGAGATGGCCCCCACAAAACCCCTCCCTCAAAGTTTTGTCATTAAATATTAAGTGCAGTCATCTGCTGAGATGGTTGAACTGCTTGTCACAGACTAACACTTACCACATGTCTAAATAAAGGTAAGTGCTCCCCACTTTAAATTAATCTTCAATTGGGGGTTCTGTTCTCTGCCTTCGCATCTGTGTTTCCCCGTCTCAGCTCAGCAGGTGGGGCAATGGGGGGATTGTGTGTATGAGTGTGGGAGGGGGTGCATGCGGAGTTATGAGGATTATCAGGCCTTCAGGGGGACACAGGAATAAAGGAAGGCTTTCTGACATTCATGCTCACATGATGACTATCATGCTACTCCCTGACTGTGACTTTGTGCGTCTGTGATTTAATGGAAACATTTTGAATAGTTTAAGGTTCAGTGATAATACTGAACAGAAAAGGACACATAATGT
Organism: Maxillicosta whitleyi; assembly: GCA_029822895.1. Taxonomy (NCBI): domain Eukaryota; kingdom Metazoa; phylum Chordata; class Actinopteri; order Perciformes; family Neosebastidae; genus Maxillicosta; species Maxillicosta whitleyi. The sequence goes on from JAPSES010000228.1 coordinate 5,977,964, forward strand.
TGACAAGTAGAATATGATTATTCCATGTGATATGCAGGAAGACATTAGAGGCCTCAAGCCAAATGATTTATCAGGGATTCTCATGACTCTGGTGAGCTTTATATAACTACCAGCTGAGGGGTGCACTTTCCCATGTTGTAAGGGGTCAATAGGTCACACTCTAAGCACTGAGACAGTTGTTTTTCACACAAGAATTCCAGCCCACTGTTGAAGGATCTAAGAAAGCATAAAAGAGAAGCAGAGAACTGTACTGTATGTATCACTTTAGCTCCTGGTCAACCCTCCGCCCACTGCACTCTGCAGTCGGTGGCTCTGTCCCATGGGCAGCTTTCCCTCCACCTCTCCCTGTATTGACAGAACAAGCAGTGTCTCTGTGAGAGGCAGTAACCCCCCCGTCCCTATCCCTCTTCAGCCCCACCATCGGTGTGCTGCAAACCAGAAGCCTGAGGCTCAGGGAGCATGTGGGATGAAGGGATAAGAGAGAACATCAAAGCAGGAAGCATGAAAAAGCTCAAAGCACACAAGCAAGAGGCACCTCTCTGACCTCCGCCACACACACACACACACACACACACACACACACACACACACACACACACACACACACACACACACGCTCTTCATCCCGGCTGTGCAGAACAGTCAGCACCCACCCCAGCCTCTGGTGTGGCCCATCCAGCAGCCATGTAAAGAGGCACAGAGGAGAGGGCACATCATTTAGGTCGTGTGAGCTTCTCAGCAGATGTTTGGGACCTGCTGGGAATTACAGCTAAAGTAACGCCACCTGTTGGTGCCATAAGTGTGGCGCACGATCAATTCTAACTGGTATGTTACTGAAGCCTTTGTGAAGTTTGGTTTAAAAAGTGTGAAGACAATTCTTGGTGGTCTCTTGTTGGAGTAAAAGCCATTGTCAAAGGCTTTTCATGGTGGAAATGTATTCTTTACCACAGGAAAAGGGAAAAGGCTTCAAAAGAAAACACTAGTCTAGAGAAGTTTTGAATGACATGACAAGTGCCTGCAATGTTTGGCGAACGTTCTTCAGGACCACCCTTCTTTTAGATACATATACAGCATGTCACATCATCAGCTGTTTAAGGTCATGGCAAACAAGATCAACTGTGACTGCAGTTTTACCTGCTGGCATTTAAAGCCTATGTATTTTATGTAGTCGAACTTGCGATCTCCCCCTTGGCCTGAGGATCCTCTCTCCATTATTCATGAGTCCTCAGGTTGGACCCTGGGAACAAGCTGAGCGAGGCCCTGTGTCAATACGAAACACTGGCCGCCACAATGGGATCTGCCTCCAACTACACTGTTGACAGACACCAACACAAAGGAGCTGAAAGGGGTCCCCCTCCGTTCTCACACACACTGAAGAATGAGTCAGTGTGCTGCCGCTCAGAGCTGTGTTTGTACAGTATATACAGCTTTTGTCCATGGCCACTGTTCTCCCATCAATGGGGGCTGAAGTGTTGATGAAAACCAGGAGGAAAGGACTTCTCTGTGGCTGCCAGTGAGAGTTCATGTTCATTAGATGGGCTCTGTGCCTGCTGGATGGCATCTGTATGTAGGCAGAAAACCCCCGGGTGAGAGAACAACAAGTAATCGGCTTATTGGATTGGTAAACGGCATGCCATGATATATGGAAGCCCAACCCCTTTGATTATCACATCACTATTGACTGTCATTGAAGTTAAGTATTAATTAAAGTATTTGCATCATCAAAACAAATATTGTAGCCATGAGAGGTCTTTTTGTAAACTAGTCCAATTTCAATGTCCCTAGCAAAATTTAATAGCTATTTAGTTATACATTGCTATGGATTATCTGTGCTACATACACCAAAAACCAACTGCAATGTCTTGGTATAAACAACCAGGAGACTGTTCATGATATCCCATGATAGATAATGCAATTTAAACAGAGGTTCACTGATATAAGAACTTTTCTGAATTTGTATTTTTATAGTGACAAATGAGTTTACAGACACACCCCAACAGTATTAAAAAAATATTACATGAATGAAAGAGGTGTAAACTAACTGAGAAATTGGTTGTTGAAAGAAAAGGCCTGATTCATTCCTGAACCTATATAATGATTAGGACAACTCCAAGGAACTAGTTTATTGGCTTTTCACAGGCGCCATCTATTGGTTAAAAACAGTATCACCGTTTATTCAACAAAGGAGGGACGCGTCACTAGTTATGTATTATGTTTTATGCAAATGTGCAAATACAAAATTTGCACAACTTATAACTTCCAGTTTATTTACAGAAATAAGATTTTTTTTAATCATCTTTTAAGTTGGTAAATTTTCTGTCATAATAAAACTTGGTATTCTTTGATCAATTTGGGATATCGTTTTCCTAATTAAGTGTTTTCTGTTCCTGCTAAGAATTTGCCAGGAAAAAATGTCATAAAATTATGTTGGAATCTACATCAGAATATTCACTTTTATACACAATAATTTGACAACAGCAGTATTTTCTATCAACATATTGACTGTCATATTTACATAAGACCAAAGGAGCTTTTCACTGTGATTGCATATTTAGGAGACAATAACTTTGCTTTGAAACATGAATTAAATGTTTTGGATGAGATATAATCTATAGCAAGTGAGCTATGGTGTTGTAGCTATAGTTGTATAGCTGCTTCAAGTATTTATGGAGAAAATCTTAAAATTGTTTTAACATGTAAGAAAATTTCACCAGCGATCCACTGAGAAAACATGTAAGCAAAAGAGAAAGGACACTCCTAACCTTCTGTACGGTTGGCAAATAGCATGTGGAGCCTTTCTCTAATACATTACTATATTCAAACATGCATGTGAAGAAGTAACTGTTTGATTTGAATTCTGAAATGGGATCACTGAAGCAAAATCTCTTAGAAATACTTCTAACCAATTAATTTATTATCAAACTGGATACTTGTTCTTTATTCTGAGACTTTTATTTAAAGTATCATTTCTTTGTACTCAGTTTTATCACATATGATATGGAGGAAGCTTTATGAATGGATGAGAAGGTCAACCTAAATTTTTTATGTTTATTTTTCTCCTTCCATGTCACATTTTGATTCAAACATTAACCCACAAAGACCCTACATTTGTGGCAGTTCCCATTTAACCTTGCTTAAGCAATTTATCAGTATTTGTATTATCTGTATTATTTGTATTATATTTGTATTATTATTTGTATCTGTATCTTGCATTTTTTTTGTGGTCAAAATCAGGTATTTTCCTATATTTTATTTATTGATCATGTAAATGTTCATCAAAGCTTAGATTAGAGTTAAGGGTTGTGACATGAAAAACAGAGAGAACTGAAGAAAAAGTGACTTTTTCAGTAAAATCTATCATTAACTGAATATAAACCAATTGTTTCCACCCACTGTCACTGATCTAAGTACATGGGTTTCATTGGTGAATTAATCTAGCAGAAAATGACAGTATTTCCATGTCACATTTAATGACCATGAAAAAATGAAAAATTAGAATTTACACCACTTATTTACATGTATTAATAGGATTAGTGGAACAATAGGTATTAAACAATTTACATCAGGAGATGGTTTTGGTCGCTGGTGGCTGTTTAGGTCTTTATGGGTTAATATCAATAACTAATATTTTCATAACTTGTCATTTTCATTAATAAATTGTCTTGTTTAGAGGACACATTCATTTATGCCTCGTATATTGGATACCTGTGTACACAGCCACTGTGTAGGCCCTGAAAAATTATAGAAATTTCACCTCATCAGACTTGCATGAAATTGTAAAATTTATTGCAAGCAGCATGTTCATCCATGACTACAGTATTCTGGTTTTAAGGTGTATATGGTTTGAAATGGTGGGGCCTAAACTAATTTTTTTTTTCACAGGTCCCAAATCCCTGGGTGTGCATGTGCATTTACTGGTTGCATTAGTGTTGCCCTGCTACAGAGAAAAGGAACAAGTGTTTTTTTTGTTTTGTCTTTTTGTACTAACAATGAAAAGATGATACATCTTGTGCTAATTCAGATGACATTTGTGTGGATGGTACTGATTTACTTCTTCTAGAATTATATGATATTTTGTTGCTTTGATATAGGCTTTGTTGTGCTGTTTGATTTCAATGTAAGTGTTTAGGCAATTAAGTTTTATCATAAATAATTTAGGATTTAGGACATTTCAGAATAATATACCATATACTGGATCACAGGTGTCAAACTGCCTGCGGGCCAAAACTGGCCTGCCAAAGTGTCCAATCTTGACCATCGGATGAATTTGTGAAGTGCATAAATTACACTAAAAAAAGGTTAAAAATTAAATGTGTCAAACTCATTATAGTTCAGGAGCCACATGCAGCCCATTTTGATCTTAAGTGGATCAGACCAGTAAAATGATGGCATAATAATCTGCAGGCTAAATGTTGGCAACTCAAAAATGTCCTTTGCTTTTGTGAAAATTAATTTCAATTATATTAAAAAAAAAAAAAAAAAAAAAAAAAAAAAACAATAGAAAAAATGTGAGTAACCTGAGCATCCATGAGCAACCTGAAATGTCTTAAGAAAAATGAGTGCAATTTTAAGAATATTATGCCTGTTACAAAGTGTTTTGTACCTTTGTAGATCCACTGTGATCTGGAAGTTGTAATGCACATGTGGGACTGACAACTTGAAGTATAATATTGTCAAAATTACACTTATTTTTTCTTAAGAAATTTGAGGTTGTTCATGTTATTCACATCTTTTAAAGTAGTTTGTAGTTGTAAACATTTTAGTTCTGGAATTTTATCTAAAAGACAGAGGAAAATTTGGAGTCCTCATCTTTTATAGATAATTACATTTTATTTGTATTTATTTATTTATTTTTGTGACGGACTCCTGTATGTGGTCCCATGAACTAAAATGCCTTTGACACGTGCCGTTTATGCACTAACTGAACCATTAAGATTTATGTTCTTTTGTTAATGTTATTAGAGCTAAAATCTAAATTTCCCAATCTTAAATTTCCTTCAAATCCCATCTGATCAAATTCCAGCACTTTTTAAACCTGCTTCAGCTAATCTCTGCAGCTCAGTGCACAGTGGACCCTCTTTTTCCGTGGCGACATCAAACACATCAAAATGCAATTTAAGGACACGTCCCACAATTCCCCCCTTTTCCATGGTAACGGCGGTGCTTGCTGTTGATTGGTGGCCCTAAATCACGCACGTGTTCGATCAAGCTTCAAATGCGCGTCTGTCAGTGTGTGTCAGTCTTTCCGTGCTTCACACCTGAAGGAGGACAGACATCTTGTCTTCTGAGCAGCAGGCTGAATTGAACCTTCTCCATCATGGTTGAACAGTTTGTTGGAAACTGGAAGTTGACTGACAGCGACAACTTCGATGAGTACATGAAGGCAATCGGTAAGACGCTGAACTGAGACTGTTGGAATGCTTTGAAAGTTTTGGCAGGAATAAACGTCACTTTAAAACAAATGCTAATTAAGCTTTATTATGTTAAAGGTGTTCCTTTCCCCACTCGGCAAATGGGACTCCTGGCAAAGCCCAACCTGGTGGTTAGTGTGAATGATGGAGTCATTACACTGAAGTCTCAGTCCACTTTTAAGACCGTGGAGACCAAGTTTAAACTGAACGAGGAGTTTGACGAGACTACTGCAGATGACCGAAAGACTAAGGTGAGTCCTAGTTTCCACCCCCTCCCATTATATTGAATGGCTTTTTTTTTTTTTTTTTTTTTAACAATCTGCACTGTTTTCAGACAACCGTCACGCTTGAGAATGGCAAACTTGTGCAGAAACAGACGTGGGATGGAAAGACAACAACAGTGGTGCGAGAGATTCAAGACGGAAAGCTAATCGCAGTAAGTTAAACTGAAGTGAATACATACTTTAATGAGTATCAAGCTGACTTTTGACAAGTAAAATGTTCACTTGAACTTCCATTTAAATGTCTTGAAACCTTTTTTTTATGTGCAAGTAGAAAGCGAAATCTCTTGTGCACTAAAAAAAAAAAAAAAAACATTGTGCAAGCTTGTGAAATTTACACGGAACTGGAACTGTTGTGACTTGCAAAATACTTCTTAAAATGGCATGTCTTAACATGTCTTTTTTTCTGTTACCAGAAATGCGTCATGGGTGATGTGGTTTCACTAAGAACCTATGTGAAGGATGCCTAAACCGTTTGAGATCATTAGTCATCCTGCACTTTGTTCCAATAACAAGACTCTAAAAATGCACTGAACTGTTGTCAACATGCCAATAAAAATGTAAACTCAAGTCTGTGTTTGTAGTCTTGTTTGAAATGGGGGTGTGTGGCATATAAACTATTAACTTTGCATGTGTACTAGAAGGGTTTCTTTAACTGCAGCTTGCACATTTCAGTCCTCGCTCATGTCCAGTAGCAAAGCTCTGATGGGACATGTGGCAAGAATTTCCCATGTAAATGAACACCTTGAACTGTAATGTATTGAGTCTTAATCCAAACATGTTAAATTTTGGAATTAAAATAAAGTGTAGAACCAAACCTGAAGTCTGACAAAACATTGCAGGGTGCATCAGACCACTTCATTGTGGTCTTAATCTTAAAGGCCTACTGATGAGGGATTACAAAAGCCCTTTGTTCAAACAAGGAAACACATGTCCTAATATCAGAGCAGCTTATGTCAAAGATGGTGGGCACGCCAAATCCCTGCTTGGGGTTAAAGTAGTGACCTCATTTGTACTGGGCCTCTTGTCTTGGACACAGAGTTCAAGGAAGTGCACATAATTTGTTTTAATTAGGGTTCTTTGGGGCAGTAGGTTGAGGTCCAAATTCTCCAGATTTCCAGGGTTTAGTGACTGAATGTGACCCCCCTGGGTGATGGTGGTCCAACATTAAGTACAGACTAATGAAAAGCTGCTTTGCCTCAAGTACTAGATTATATAAGACCACACCACATGGATACATATTTACAAGGTGTTGGTGATATTTAAAAAAAAAAAAAAAAAAAAAAATGTTGACCTTACCATAATGGTGCAAGTCACATTTTTGGACAAATTGTTAAATCTGTATAACTTGGTCTATCACTGCTTCATTTTATACAGATTTTAAAATTTGGCCGAAAATGTATTGCCCATGTATTAAAGTTCTGAACATTTAAATCAGGGGTCTGAGCAATGTTGAAGAACAGACACTTAAACTAATTTTGTCACATGTTTATGCTGTAGATCTTTAAAGAAAAGCAATTTCAAATAGAGATCACTGTTTTCCGTTATCCCTGCTGAAACATTACTTTTGTTTCATTGCCTTTTTCATTAAGAAACCTTGTGAAATGTGCCTTAGACACGTGCACATCAATAATGGCACAGAATATGATAAGCAGGTTATTTGTTTTTGTTTTGCCCAGGAGACTAAAATCTGGAGGTATGTGATCGTCAATACTTGGAGTTTCTTTTATATAATCCTTTTGTTGTTTGGTTTTAATGCAAATTCAAAATAAACAATATGTTAATTTTAGTGTGTTTAACACACAGGTTTACTGCTTATATCCAAAAAATTTAAGACCAGTTGAAAAACTGCACAAATTCACATTTTGCTCTGTTGGAGCTTGAGAAAGTTCCAAATATGGTTTCAAAATGTAAAAAGAGGAAATGGGAGCAAGACAAAAAACTTGAGTAAGCAATTTATTGAAAACAATAATTAAACTGAAATAGGCTGTTCATCAGTCCATCAAAAGTTTAAGAGCACAGCCTTTAAAACTCAAAATCTAAGCAAAAATGTGGATTCAATGTTATTTTCTATCAGCTATTCACACTGTCATGACCTCCTGATGGCAAAAGTGAAAAAGCATTCTTTCTTTGAATGTGGTTGCATTGTTGAGCTGCATAAGCAAGGGTGCTGCAACACTGTCTTTGCCATCAGGAGGTCATGATATACAGTATATGCTTATTAGAAGAAGAGCAAATTTTGATTTAAAATGTGGACAAATGCACATGTTCTAACACTGAGGAGAGTCGTACCGTTTTGTAGTCAACGGCAGGCTTTTACATAACTTTGGTTCGTTTTCAATGCCCTATTGTTAAAATTAATCTTATTGAGGGAACTGTGTGCAGGCCTTTGACACAGTTTTACCACCCGAATTATACCATGGGCTGGGGAATTCCTAGAAACTAGTCTGACTTAATAGCTGATTTGTTAATCTTCAAACAGTGCAGTAGTCTCACAGAAACAAATATTATTATTACAAATCTTTTGTAGATTCCATGAACCAGAATTCCATGTTTTACAACTCTGTCGATCTGTACCAAGAGTCAGAAGTGTTGTATACTGCCGCTGTGAACTGTGAAGTATCTTATCTTATCTATTGAAACTTGTTAATAATTTAGGAACTAATGACAGTTTTAATCAGTAAAAAAATTATAGTCAAACGAAGTTTCATCTAGAAGCAAATAAATGAATATGAATAAAATGTTTCTACATTCTCTTTCCATTTAAATTATTACATAATGTGAACTTGAAAACCCTGGATATCTAGACCTGGCTGCAGTTTTAATCTTTCTGCAATGTTTCCCCTAGTGGCTGATTACTGTAAAGTCAGACACTGATTGGTCGGTACCACTATGGATGATAACAAAGGGAGTCAGATTTTACCCTAAAAGTGTCATTATACGTTTTTATTTTACATTATGATATACTTATATTATGATACATTTGATTAAATAAAATTCCTGGTAGTTTTGGAGATGCTTTACGATTTTTACCCCTGTATCAAACACCGCCCCCCCCTTGTGCGCAGATGAAATGATCCGAAGTGACGTCGTACGTGACAGAACGCCATCATCAAATATGGCCGACGAAGAAAACACAAACATGGAAGTAGATAAGGAAAAGAATAAACCTTTTTCTAACAAACCTATGCCTCTCTTTGACGAGGTAATCCAAAGAATAGGCAGCCAAAACAATGTTGAACATAAGTCGGATGCCGGTGAAAGCTGCGCCACCGCGGAATACTGTGAAAAGCTTCAGGCGTGGATGTGGCAGTATTACACTGGGTATGTGAACTGGCAGAGCTGGCTTGCAGCGTCAGCCATGGCCTACCCTTATTATCTACAGGCAGGCAATGGCACGTCGATGCCACCTCTTGATTTAAACTCCCAGAACTGGTTCAACTCCCCGGTGGGCTTGCCTTTGTCGCCTTATCCTCCTGCCGCCGCCTCTCCGAGCAGCCGAGCAGGTGAAGCCGCTGCCGGGGCCGCAGTGCCCACTCAGCCGCAGCAACATCCGCAGGAGAACGGGAACGCACAGAGACCCGGTAAAACACGCAAGCTCTGGGTTTTCGCTGTTAAACTGTAAACTACATTAGACCCAAGTAGTGTTTTGCTATTTAGAAAAGAAGTCAGTCTCATCAGGGTGTCTTGAGATTCTTTGTATTTAAAAACGTGTAACATGTCCATATTTGATCATCTAGTCTTGTTTTAGATTTCAAAATTCAAGCTTTTTGCTCATTGTGTACATACAAACAGTCCAACCACATAAGAATGTTTGCACAGGGCTCTCAATCTACTCAGAAACAAGTAAAAACTATTCAAAACCAAAGGAAAAACATATAGTCTAGTGTTTCATACATAGACTACTACTTTGTGTCCAGCTGGGTTCAGATCGTCTGAAAACAGGTTAGGTTTAATCTACTGGTGATGTGTTGTTGAAATAGTAATCCTGTAATCCTGTAATAGGGCCTGGCCTAGACAGTAACAGAGTGAGAAAGCACTGTACAGCAATAGTAATCATTTCATATGTGTTTTTAAAAGTTGATTTTGCAGCAACCATTATAGTTCACATTATAGCCTAGGTCTAAGCAAGTACTTTAATGTGACATTAAGGAATAATAACCACATTTTAATAAAAACATGAATTTATCATCAATGACAAAGTAGCACAGTGAAGAAAAATATACAACAGTTATTCATGGTTTATTAGTATACCACACTTTTCTTTACCTGTAAAGACCCAAACAGCCACCGGTGACACAAACCATCTACATATATAAACTGTTTAATTCTTGTTGATCCACTAATCCTATCAATATATGTAAATGATTGGTGTAAAATGCAGTTTGTCAAACTTTTATGGTTATCAGATATGACTCATTTGAACGTTCAGAGGCTCCATAATGAACATGGAAACACCGTCGTCTTCTACATCATTGATTTACCAGTAAAATACATGGAGTTGAATCAATGACAGTGGATGGAGACAGTTTTTTTTTTTTTTTTTTTTTACATTCAGTTATCAATATCCTTGATTAAAATGTAACTTTTTCTTCATTTTTGAAGTAATTGAAATAATTAACTTTGAATTTATTTTCATGATTAAGTTAATTAAATATAGGAAAATATCCGATTTACACCAAAAATGCTAAATACAGAGGATAATCTATTAAAAAAACTGGTGATAAATTAGTGAAGAAAGGTACTTAGAAAAAAAAAACATTTGGGAACTGACACAAAAGTAGCACTGGGTCATTATGGGTTAATATATAAGAGTACATTATATCCAAAAATGAAACTATCATTTTTTTTAGGTTTAAAAGACATTAATTCTTGTTACTGGAGTGACAATCCAAAAAAGTAATGGAGGTGTTTGTTCAGTGTGATGTACCATAATAATAATAATCAAATTATCGCTCTTTGGTGACATATGTTTCATTACTTCATTTAATACACATCTTTCTTCTGTTTTTTAATCATTTATATAATTCAGAATCATAGTATTTGATTATTATGAAATACAAGATTAGGCAGGCACACACACTACATATTTATTTACACGTTGCTATTTCTGAATTTATACTGTATCCATTCATTTACAAACTTTATTGTTCTTAATTTACACTGTATTCTCATATATTGTCTTATATATCCAATTGTAATTCAGGTTCAAATTAAACCAACAGAGTTTTAGAAAGCGGAGATATATGTCTTTCATGCTGAGTAATCAAAATATTGTTTCAGACAAAAAATAAATTGACCCTGATGTTCACTTTTGCTTGGCTAGGCCCAATAGTAGGGTCAGATCAAGCGGTAACCTAGGCACAAAGTTGCTGTTCAATGACTTGTAACTTTGTAACTAAATGACACAAATAAGCTTATTTTATATTTCTGTGTAGCCATTAACAAGTAGTTTAAAATGGTATGTATACTTTGCTTGAGTTTGCTTTATTATGTGAAAATTGCAAAAAAATAAAAACATGCTCAATTACGTAGCTGCTAGAAAAAGTACATCTACTCATAGCCAATATTTAATGGAAGATTTAAATACTGAATATAAATTCACAATTTCTTTATCACTTTTATTTATTATATATAAAAAGTAATTATAACAATAACAAATGTACTTTGGTGATGCGTTTGATAAAACAATGAACAATATACAGTAACAAAGCATCAAGTTTCCAACTATCCTTCATGTTTCATCATGCAGTATATGATTGGCTCACAGTTTTTTAATTGTTCATGTACAGTCTCATCATTTTCACCTTCTAAACATCAGAATTTCTGCAGCACATTCTTGAAATCAGGTCTTGTTAATGTCAGTAGACTGGTTCTGTTTGAGGAGGATAGTGCTAGTGTCTCAACTTCATTGAACACACACTGAATATTTACTGATTGAGTGACTTTGGCAGACTTCAAACCATTAGCATTAGTGCATGTTCCTGTGATCTGACCCAGTACTAGTGAATTTTTTATCACCGGTAAAATACAAAAAATATACTAAGCTATAAACAAGGCAGTAGTAACATATTACTACTGAAAAACAATTGATGGCATGAACATAATCAGTATTCTTACACAGTATATTAAACCTTCCTCTGCACAGTACAACATACTGAGGGTTTTATTTGCCTCCAATGAATGGACAGGTATAAAAAATGATTTGTTATATTCTCAGTCTTAGATATGAAAAAAAAAAAAACAAACTAAAATGGTTATTAAAAATTAAATATCTGATGTCTGCAGACACCTTGATTTTATTTTTACATATTTAGGAAAGGCACTACTTTCCGTTACCATTTGTTACCTGATACGATGATCAGTACATTTTAACAGGTAAATATTAGAATTAGCACGTGACCATAGAATAGAATAGAATAGAATAGAATAGAATAGCCTTTATTGTCATTGTGCAAAGAAACGTAGGCAATGAAATAGGTGTGGCACTCACCACCCACAGTACAAGGAATAAAAGTGCAAACAGTGCAAACATACAAGACTTTAAGAAGCATAAGAAGACAGTAAAAAGAACAATAAATATGTAAAACTACTATTGTTATTGTACATATCCGGGAGGAGTGGATGTTATTTAGGAGCCAGACAGCCTGTGGATAAAAGGTGTTCCTCTGTCCGTTTGTCCGACACTTAAATTCTAGTTTGTTTATTCCACTCCTTATTCATTGATATTCATGTCAGAAACATTACTTTAGTTTCCTAATGTCACAATTTTACCACTGTAAGATTTGGTTGTAATAATTTGAGAAAAATAACAATAATCTATCTATCTGGAAGAGAATGAACACTATTTGTAATGCACAACAGACAGTTGCTTCAGAGCATTTGTGGTTAGAAAAAGAACATAGAACAACAGTTTCATTTGCTCCACAAAAGCTGTTTTAACTACAGACTCTCAGTCGCTTTGTCCACTTCCTTATATTTATTTATTTGCCACTGTGTGTCTTAATGCAAGTTTATACAAGATGGGTAGAGCTAGCCTATATGTTGCTTACATTTCATGTTGTTTTAACGAAACTCTATTCTAATCATTTTCTATCAGTAAGTGATAGATGTGAGAGCTTTTTAACATTTTGAGTCTGATCATGAAAATAATCTTTTGTGCACTGGTGTCATTTGTGCTTATTTGCTTTTTTGCTCCTCTTACCAGGAAGGGAATACAGCATTCCTTCACCTTTGCAAAGACTCCTGGCTGAAATGGTGGATTTCTTCATATTGTTTTTTATCAAAGCAACTATTATAATCAGTATCATGCACCTGAGTGGAATCAAGTAAGTTTATTGCTTTTGTAAATGTAGAAACCATTACTTTAAAGATTTAAGTGAATGTATGTCCCACAAACATCTTTGGGGAAGTAAATATTTTCATTTCCTCCACAGGGACGTTTCCAAATTTGCCATGCATTTTATCGTGGAAGAAATAGATGAGGACACATCAATGGAGGAGCTACAGAAAATGATGCTTGTTGCCCTTGTGTATCGGATATTAGTGTGTTTTTATGAGGTGAGAGCTTAATAGAAACTCTTATACCAAGATTTTTATACTGTACATTAAAGGAAATGTCTTTACCTCAAGTGTTAATTGCAATTGTTTATGATTTTTCAAACGTCTGCATTATTTTTGTTGTAGATTGTGTGCATTTGGGGAGCAGGAGGAGCCACTCCAGGGAAGTTTCTTATGGGACTAAGAGTTGTTACATGTGACTCATCAGTCCTGGTTCAACCTAACAGGGTGTTTGTTGTGCCAGCAACTAATGTGTCTTTGTCTGCGTGAGTAGTTCATTCCTATACATGTATCTCCACAGTTTTGGCTAAACAAATGCTGTACAACGCCACCTAATGTGTCCACTTTCTTATTGTTTCTTCTTTACAGATCAACTGTTCGAGCCTTGAACAAGAACTTCTCAATTGCCTTCTTCTTCCCAGCCTTCATCACTTTGCTTTTCTTCCAGCACAACAGGACTGTGTATGATATGGTAGCAGGTACCATTGTTGTCAAGCGCTCCAGGGCCAGATGACCAGAACGTACAAAAAAACAAAAAAAAAACAGTCCTGTGATGAGGCTGAGCAGGTTCTCCATGATTTTTTAAAAAGAAATTCTGCAGAGCTTGGCTGATCGTGGCAGACAGTTTGATATCCTTCAGTATGAACGATGTCCCGTCTCTATATTTGGATTTGGTTGGTCTCTGAAACAGTGTTTCTGCATGTATGTCTACATGCTGCTTTCAGAATTTGTTACTGTGCCAAACAGATGTCTCTTTAGAAGACAAGAGAAATGATGGTATATGCCGAGTTCTAATTATTACAGCATTTACCTATTTTTCATTCTCAACATCAATAGAGGATGTCTTGTATGACTCAGTATTTAAGTTGCTAAACATGCATTATGAGATTATACTCTTAATATCTCTTTGTATTTAAAAAAGTTGTCAGTTGTTCACACAGACATTTCATTTTGAGTTCTTCATCCCTGTCACACTTTAAGCTCAGCTCCTCTGCTGCTGAAACACTTATTTGGAAACGTTAACCTGAACACTCTGGTCTGTCTTTACTTAGCATGTGTGTGACTGAAAAGTAAACGTATTACACATTGATTGGTTAACATTTTTTTCCATTAACAAGATTAAATTAAACAATCACTAAATACTCTCATGCTTGACTCTTGTGTCAATGTAATAACTCCCCCTAGTGGATGGAAGTGGTATTTATTTTTTTTGTAATTCTGTTCAAATTTGCTTTATATTATTAACAGGTACATTAATAGCATCTAAGTGTTTTTTTTATAAATACATTTTTCAAGGCTTAAATGTAGGGTGAAAGACTGCACTGAAATAAACAGGTGTCAAGGATTTTTTTTTTCCCAGTTAATTCACATTTCAGTATTTTATTTATTTTCATACTTCATTAAGTATGACCATCTAACTGATGACAAGTCATGCATACACTGCATAATTTCTAGGATATTGTTTCCAAGATAAAATATATGGTTACACAGTAAAGGTATTTAAAAAACTGTTTTCCCATTCTATGAGTGTAAAAGAACTGTCATGCTTATTGGTGGGTATGTTTTCCAGTTAATTGTAATTATACACTTAATGTGTAAATAAGTTAAGTTTGTAGTGCTGAAAACCATAATTGCTGTTTGTTCTTTTGCAAGCAACTGAAACTGCAAAGCCAGTAGATTAATAATGCAGTTGGGGACAAAGAATGATCATATTACGCTTTGTTCCATGAGTTTGGCTCCATCTAGTGTATGCCCATTAATCATACAGACATCACTATCGAGCTGTTGATGTATTGGTTAGAATAAGCCTACAGCACTGTTACCTTTATGCAATTCATTAAACAGAAGTTTGTGTGATCCTCATTTGTCACTGTAGAAAGTGAGGATCTTTGTCTGTCCATAAAATAAGACAGTCTCCGTTTAATGAAGGAGAGCCTGAATCGACTCACTTTTAGGATTTTCTGCTATATTTTGAGTTTCCTGGCTTGTCACACATACTTGGAGATGACTGTGCAAGCTCCAATTGTTGGCAAGTGTTGACATGGTGATTGTGTTAGGCCCACTAAGTGGCAGCTTCAGCTGACAGCCACAGATGGTACTCCCAGATTACAGAGTGACCCCCCCCACATGCTGCTGCATGCCCATGCCATTACTGTAGGCAATGGAATAATATGACTCCTAGTCATGAACGGTTTTACTGAGGACTAGAAAAGTGTGGGCAGAAACTACCCACCATCATTACAGTGCTGTATAGTGATGAGTGCATGAGTCGATTTGAAGCTGAGGCATGTTTATAATCTATTTTTGTATCTGTGTGCTCTGGCTCCTGTCCAAAGAGAAAGTGGGGGAGGAAGATTTTATTAAAGCTCAAGGGAACGCTCATTAGTATAATTTATGGCTGACTTTTTGTAACACTTCCTCATGTTGCAATAAACCTCATATAGCTTTTGGTGAATTAACAAATAGCATTTGGCTTGAAAGACGGTCATAATTTATGTAATTTATGCAAATCAAACTGAGGATCACCCATGTGTCTATAAATAACAATCCTAATGTGGTACTAATGCCGTCTGGGCTGGTATTAATCCCGGACGTAGCCACTGAAGGTAAATATTATCACTGTCGATGGTGGGGTTTTTTTATTAAATTTTTTTTTACATCCATACCCAAAAGCCATGAAAGGTCAGCCATAAAAGGTACACAGTGTAGGCTTTTCTCTGTGTCTGCTTTGATGCCTTGTTTGGAAAATGTAGTTACTGGCTGCCACATGGCCTGCCATACGGTATGTAGTTGGTGTAGTGTCCAGCCTGAGCTCCTGCCACCCTTTCTGTCTCTTTAACAAGGGAGTCATCTACAGGCAGCGTGGAGGGCTCACAGCTTTCACTGACAGCCATGTGTCTGTGCCTGAGCAGACTATTGTACAGGGCACAGGGATAAGGTAAACAGTCTGGACCTGACTGCAAGAAAGCATTGTTATAGCTGTGAACAATAAAGTTTGTGTTCTAAAAGTCTATATTTGTTCAACATAATCTTAAAAAATAGCAGCAGCTGGTCCTCTCGCTCACAGCAGCAGGCACCAGGTGTTTTTGTTGTGGAAAGGTGCTGTGGACCGCTGATGCTCAGTGGTGTTGCTGTATCTCCCAGAGTGTCGGTACCTGTTGGTATTCCTCTCAAGTGGAGCTGGTAATTACAGGCTGGCTGGGTTCTGCCTGACTGAAGAGCGCTGTTGATGAGGACGAGACCTGTTGACTGGTGAGGGGGATGAGCTCCTACAGATGTCATTGAGGGAGAGGGTAAGACACTTACACATTTATGCATATCATTTGCACATAATTGTTTTCAATTTGATCTTTTTTTTTGACAAGAAAAACTTTCCAATACTCATACATACATGGACACTGCCATCTAAGCTGAGAAATGTTGAACTTCTGTTCCATTTTACTTAATAAATCAAATCAAACATCATATCACAACTGTGTCCTTTCATGTAGAATGTAAGTAAATTATGAATGAACTGATTTCTAGGGTTGGAAAATAAATGAGAGTACGATATGAATAAACTCATTACTAGAATAGTATGCTGCCTGTGCCTGAGTTCATTTTGTTGATAAAAATAGAAATGAATGCAAGGACAAGCACAAACTCTGTGTGACGAAGACACACAAAGAGTGACTGAATATGTACATATTTCTTGGCTTCCCATTCGTTTTCTGTCTGTTTATGTCTGAATATACAGCAGTTCTTAAGGCGCTGAGATGTTCGAGTTGTCAAGACAACCATGGAGTCTGTATTATAGGGGAATACTGCCTCTTCTCTCTTTCTTGAGTAATGCAAAAATATTAAAATGCCAGGTCTGATGTCCTGTTGCATATATTTTATGTGTGGTGAAGAAAACAAAACTCAAGTGAAGCGACGTTTGCCTACAGCCATCCTGAAAGGTACTGGTCCACTTTAGTCTCCCACATGGAGCCATGTTTCTACTTCACCACTGAGTTGGACTGAGAAGATAGGGAATTTATTTGCCTGGCAACAGCTGCAGTGTGTACAAATAATTACACCACACATGACAAACCTTTTTATTTATTTATTTATTTTAAAAAGGCACTAAGACAAACAAAAGAAAATGAATGAGAGGAGGGCAGATTTTCTTAAATTGTTGTCTTTATCTTCTTGTAAAAAGCTTGAAATACAACAAATACTAAAGAGTAACCCAAATAGAGTAGGCAGATATTTTTGGCCACTGTGACGTATTTTAAAGCCAGTCAGTGTCTGTTGCATGGATCAAATACAATGGACAGTTGAAACTGCAAAATAACAACCAATTTCTTTTTTCTTTTTATTTTTTTTATGTATTGGCTATGTTAAATGAGTTAACAATTTACACTGAATAACCTCATGGGCACACAGCTTCAGTGGTGGATGGTTGAAGGGGATAATAAATGAGGAAAATGGAGGAAGAGGTTTGTTTAAATAATGAATCTTAGCTGGATGCACTTCAATGCGGATATGTTCTTCATGTATATTGTATATTATCTGATAATTATATTTCTCAAATGGCAATAAAAATGAAAAACATACAAACTATGTTGATCAAAAGATAACAGTCCCTCACTTTGATAACATATGCATCAAACAGATAAAAATATACTGTATTTAGTAAACTTTGGCTCCATCCTAATTGGCATTGAAGTCCATATGCTGCCCTCTGTCGTGTGCTTTGGAAACTACAGTACAGTCAGTGGGAGGGGGAGGGGGCAGGCTCACACTGAGGTTGCTGAGGTCATTTCACTGATGGCCAAGCTCCTCGGTTGAATATCCAAATCAGACACTTAGAGTGAAAAAAAAAGAATATGTGCGTACACATTATGAGCCTGTGGATCATCGTCTACTCTGTAACTGCATGAAACAGACTGTTATTAAGGTAGAGCTGTTGTGTCCTTTATCTTTCCTGTCTTAGCTGTGTTTGGAAACTATACTAACTGGCAGTAACTTTGCTTCCTGGCTGCACACTATGCTCAGTTGTTTTGTGCAGTTTGGTGTCTTTCTGATTCCTTCAGTTTTTTTGTATTTGAGCAAACTCTTCTGAGTTGCTTCACTGCCTGTATTCCTCCTCCACAAATCACTCCCACCCAATCCTTTAGTTGCCTAAACTATGTTCTGGAGATGTGCGTAAGCAGTGGCTTGCTATTTTCAGCTGAATGAAAAGAGTCTTGGCACTTGGACTCAGGATGAAATCTGTTTTGTTCTGCTGAATTTGGCTTTCATCACATGCACAGTATTTAATGGTATCCTACAGTAAAACCACACTTATTTCACAGGGAAGCATGATTTTTTAATAACCTGTTTTCATCCATTATGCAGTTAGTCACAAAACCTAGAGGGCTCTGTTACTCTTGAAACATAGGTACAACACTTTAGCATTAACAGGACTAAAGGATGTCTCATTCTGTGGCCAGTAGAAGCTATTAGTAAGCCATCACAAAAGAGTGTTAAGCATTTTGTGGCAACAGGTTGATTAAATGATTGATTCACTCCCACACTGAACAGCCACTTCCTCAACTATGAATCATTTTTCACTCCTAAATGTTTTGTATTTTCAAAATCTGAAGCTAAATTAACAAAAGATATCCAAACATGGTCTACCTGATGTGAAATCGGAAGCAAGATGAGATGACATCACTTTTCCTTCCTGTGAGGTCTTACTGAAATCTATGAATGAACAACCTTAACCTTGTATTGGCCCAGTTTTTTTTTTTTTTTTTTTTTAGCTCCCACATTTTATAGATTTTCAGAGCTTGATCACCATGCATACACATCTGTCATTTCATCTTAAGACATCTGATCCAAGGGTTCTGTTCAAGGTCACTTTCATTTTGAGCTTCTCTGAACTGGTTCACTGTAAACAAACTGGCAATGAATGACAGTCTCTGCATTTGTGTACAATACCAGCTGATCAGAATAGTCAAAGTGAGTGGATGTGACGTGCAGACAATACTTGTAAAACACATGCACCCAAACAGAGGTGAGGTCAGTATCACCTGCCTGGTGGATTTGCCATCCGCTGCTCTTTTAATTAACTACTGAATTCACTTGCTTTCAATAGGTCCTTTCAGTGTGTCATGCTACACCACAATTGAGCTACAGCCACGTTGCCACCCATCTTTCTTAATGGGGACTGGAGACTGTGGAGCTGCCTTGTTGCCATGGCAGCAAGCGCTTTCGCATTCTCCCCACATAGCGTGGAGCGTGCATGTTGTTCCTCCTAAACTGGAGCGCGCCACAGCAGAAACAGGTCTGCTCAGACAGGACTAAGCCAGGGTTATTTACCTCCTGCTCTGATACCAGATGCCCTCTTAATCTTGCCACCCACACTCCACTTTCCATTCTCTTTATTACTAATGCATAGTATTTTCTACTAGCTGCTCTCTGAACTTTGCTCCAACACTAACTGGTAACATTTTTAAGCTTCCTTCTTGAATGACACTTGCACCTCTATAATTTCAGATAAGTGGCTCAAACTTTTTTTTTAAAGCCAGACTCTCAGAGCCAGCCTGTGAATGGGGCATTTCATTAAAATAGAAGAGCATCATGGTAAAGTGGTTCCCATGTGAGATCACACATGCTCTTCTGTTTTTTTTTTTTTGTATGAGAAATCACTGTTACATGTCTGGACATGTCTGTTGCATTAAAGGAGGCTCACTCAGCACAGGAAAGCCGACACTAAGGATGCAGAACAGAATGCAGGAACTATCTGGACACTTCACTCACAAATAAAAGGTAATTTCTTTTCATTTAAACTGTATGAAGTGTTAGCTAAAAATGTTTGTCCAGAGCTTAAAGCCTATGCTGCACAGTAAAGGTCATGCCATGTTCTAACCTGCAGCCCACTTGAGTTTTCATTTTTGTTTTGTGCTAAAGGCTACAATGAATGAGTGTAGAAGAATGTCAGAGAGCTATATGGAGACATCTGTGTGAACAAAATTGAATAGTGGAAGTGTAAAGTAATGTGTGCTGGACTGTTGAGGCTGTAAAGAATCATACCACTATTGCTGTTACACCCACTATCCTGCTGTAAAAACATAAAACTTTGCTGTATAATAGTTGAAATTGAAATAGTGCATTGCTGTAGGGGGAGTATACTGCATCTCTGAACCACAACAACACTGCCATACTTGTAGTGGTGTACTTTAAAAAACATGTGACTAGGCGAGCAGGTCGGACCACAGTAACTGGCGTCAGATCAGGTTCAGGAGAACGTGTTAAACAATCAGCAAAGACTGAATATTCCAGTACAGGAGCAATTCCCTGTCTTTGATTACAAGCTAACATTTTTGACAGCTCTCTCTCCATAGTCTGTGCTCAGAGTGGTGGAGTGAACATTCTGCTTCATGTGACTGAAGCAGGATTTGTGTTTTCTTACCAGGAAAGATTATTTAGCTCATTTTGCTGACATTAATTCTGACCTTCAGTATACAGTGAGTCAATTCAAGACAAGAAAACCACAGTCTCTACTATGTATCCTTACACTTAATGATGGAGGTCTG
The DNA here is from genome assembly GCA_029822895.1 of Maxillicosta whitleyi. NCBI lineage: Eukaryota > Metazoa > Chordata > Actinopteri > Perciformes > Neosebastidae > Maxillicosta > Maxillicosta whitleyi. The sequence continues at coordinate 5,998,760 of JAPSES010000228.1, forward strand.
TCATGTTCTTTCCATTCCCTTGCTGTGGGAATTGTGTAGTTCCCGAAGTATGAGTCACAATAAGGAGATGAGGCTGGAGCCCCTCTGCACACTGCACATGTTATTTCTCAGGTTGCACAGCTGGGAAAACACACACCAGTTCAGTAGTTCTTTGTGCGCATGGGGTGTGTGTGTGTGTGTTAAGTGACGTCTTCATGGGAACTGTATGTTCTGATTCTGAACATGACTCCTGTATATACTCTGAAGTACATACACTGAGGCCTGGGGCAGCTATACATAAAATAAAATATGCTCCACAGAATGGAATACATTTATTTTATATGTAGATAATTTAGTTAAAATTATGCAGTGACATGAGGTTGAACAATTAATAGAAATACTGTAGAAATCACATACGGATGAATGGAATATCCTTTTTTTTTTTTTTTTTTTGAGAAAAGTAAAATGTGTCACAACTCACCATTCTACATGAAGTATTATGGTACAACATATCTGCCCTGGCCTACAAATCATATTCTCCAGACATAAGAAAATATGCTGATTGTGGATTTTTAAAGGCCAGTATAAAAACGATGGTTTGGAGCAAGAAAAATGATATAGCGGATTAACTAGCCAATATCATCCCGTTAATAATGGGTGACTGGTAAAGTACACGTCTCAGTCACAGTTCTAAATACCTAAATAAATAAATCTGGTTCATCAAAATCATGGTCAAAATCAAAAGGTAATTTACTGTATCTACAAGTAAAAAACAAATAAATTAGACCATATTTCCCCCTGAAAATCAGTAATACCGATCAAGTTCTGCCAGTACCAGCAATTAGTAAAACATTGAATCAGCAGTGATTAATTGGCCAGATCAATAAACTGGTTTATATCTCTAGAACACACCCTAGCAAAATCAATGTGTTATGGTGTCTTTTTCCTCGCATTATTTTTAGTCTTATTTTCCTTCAGAAAAAGAACAAAAGCAGACTTTTTTTTTTACTTCAGTAATATTGAATGTAATAAGATATTACATATATACTCATTTATTCTGAAGGACACTCCCACAGGCCAACAGTTGAACATGAGAAGGTGAAGTGTTGTCTATTTAAGATCATTAAGAGCAATACTTATTGCATTTATTTTGTTATTACTAATGTACATGGCAATTTTTTTTTTGATCACCTCTATTTACAAATGTATTGAGTTCTTTGTACACATAAAAGTTTTGTTTCTTCTGCTCAAAAACAAATCAATGAAATAAATGAAATTGTTATGATAAATGTTCCATATACTTTTAGGAGCTGAAATGTTATGATACAATAATTTGTGTAACTTGTCCATTTTGGGCATGTATTTCAGGCCTATTGTGGCTAATTGATCCATGAGAATGTGAAGGAACCCCCCACACAAGAAGCTTTGTGAATGTAATACTACTTGGTACTCTTGTTTTAGTAACAGCAATGTATGATTAGTTGCTTTGTGTGTTTTCCCAGGTCTGCACATTAGGCAGATGGGACACCCTGGTTGATCTGTCTGCAGAGGAGCAGATAGTTAACTGGCCTGGTAGTGAAGTGCCTGTCTGCAGCCTGGCTCTGTCTGCTGTGTGCTGAACAGGATAAGAGGGTGGCCTCTGGGTGAGAAGGGCCCCAATGCCAAGTGGCTGGGCGGGAGGTGTTTATCAGTGCTGCACTAAGGGAAGAATCTCTGGGGGAGGCCTTGGGAGACCTGGGTAATGGCAGGTTACTCAGAGTCACTTTGCAGCTGTATAGAGGCTGGGGCTGTAATTCACGGCTCACAGGGCAGATTAGGAGGAGATTTGTCTCTACAGTGAAAATGCATATGAGGACGAACATGGACGAAGCAGTGCATTAAAACAGCTTTGATGTGCTAACACACTGAACAATTTAATCCTCTGTCAGTTTGTGTCTGCTTATGTGTGTCAGTGTTCGTGAGCTGCATGTACTGTAACGTAGCAATGCAAGTAACCCACAGTTATTCACATTCATGCAGCAAGTCTGTCTGAGCAAACCCTTTCTGAATCTCCAGCTCTGTCTCCCTCCCTCACCCTTCGTCTGTTGCTCCCTCCCCCTGCTTCCCTCTCTGTGTGAGCGTAGTCTGGGCGCTGAGCCAAGTGGAGTGTGTTTTTTTGAATGAATACCTGATGCGGCTGATGAGGCTGGCTGGGGGAGGAGCTGTGTCAGTGGAGTACTGAGCGAGAGAAAGAAAGGGGAGGGAGAGAGAGAAAGGAGAGAGAGAGGGAGAGAGCGAGAGAGAGAGAGAGAGCAGCCAAGCAGAGAAGGAGCTGGCGGTCTGGTGGCCTTGCATAACACACGTTGGAGCAGCCTTGCACGCAGGACTTGGTGTGAGCTTCATCAGTGGGGAACTTCCTTTACCGTCATCAGCCCCGTTGCAGAGGAGTCATAACCTAGACAGGTAGAAGAACACAGGCTGCTGCTGGAGAGGAACAAGAAGAAGAAGAAGAAGAACCACAGAACAAGAAGAAGTAGAAGAACAGCACAAAGGACAGATTCAGGAAGAGGAGTCCTAGGAAACACGTATCTAACACACACACACACACACACACACTGGGAGGCAGGAAGAATCCTTGGACATGCTCTGCAAGCAGTGGCTGTGGAGAGACTGGTGAGCTATTCTTAGTACTCTAACTAGAGGAGGGGAGGAGGGGGCTGTCTCTTTTCTTCTTGATTTGTGGCATAGTAGTATTTTCTGCCTTGCTACTACACTCATGCGCTCTTACTGTCATTCTAAAGCCCCCAGAGGCTACAGTCACAGCATCTGTCCAGAGACACAGTCGTAGTATTCAGCGACACTAACCCCTGTTTGGTTGCGTAGATGTGATCGCAGAAGGGGAGAGAGAGAGAGAGAGACGGAGAGAGAGAGAGAGAGAGAGAGAGCGAGAGGGACATCTGCATACGCATCTCTGCTTGTACACTGTGTGATCGGTGTGTGTCGAGCAGTGATGCAGAACTCTGGAGTCATTGTGAAGACAAACAGCCCGAACCCACTGCCTGTTCTTACTGTCTGCTTTAGTCTGCTACACGGTCGGTCCGCCTCTTAAAGGGACAGGCACCACTGTTGTGCAGAGAAGGGGCAGGAAAATGGCTCTTTTGGATGTTAGGAAAAGCAGTGCACTGTATTGATCTGCTCTCTGGTGGAAGCAGCTATGTTTTCATGGGAATTGAGGTGAGATCTTTTTCTTCAAATATGCAACATATCTCACGTATACGCATGTAGATATCGCCTTCCACAGTACCCCCCCTTCTGTTTCAACCTAGAGCTCAGATTGATAATGAAGTTTTTGTTTTCTATATATAGCCATTTGCTGTGCAGTGTATTCTATGTGTATCCATGTCTGGTGTTGCAGGTAGAATTCGATACATAGCACCAATGACAACAGGTTTATCACACCAGAGTCATTACATTGGTTCATTGTATAGATTGTTTGCATAGAAACATAATTTGAGGAAAATGCAGCCAAACCAGTTAAGTAATTTGATTGTCCTATAGTGCTGCTTCATTGGCTCATCCTGCTGCAGAGGAATTATTGCCATAAAGCTGTGGATCAATGTGAGGAGTTAATAGTAGGTGCACGAGAGGATGCTCCGGCAGAGTAGAGGTGGGGGACTGGTGGATTTGGCTGCGTAAGAGGGGAGATGTAACTCTGCTGGGGGTTCTCTCACCTGGAGACAACAGAGAGGAGACTGAATGAAAACATCATCTTATTTGCTCTCCAGTGACGGCATACACACACAGCTACACAAGCCTATTTTTGTGGTGTGTGTGTGTGTGTGTGTGAGTATGAAAGGGGATCACATGCAAGACTCTATCACCCTGTCTGAGTTGAAAAGCATCAGTGTAATGAGCGGAACAGAGAGTGGCCTGTCCCCTTCCTTGCTGTCCTCCCTCCATACATGTCTCAAGAGGTGACAGTCCTGGAGCAGGGGATTGACTCGGGGGGTCCCATTACTGTCTGGTCTGGGGTGACAGCCATGCCTCGAAAGCTCATCTTTGTTCTCTGTACTACCACAAAGCCTGTATGTTTATTAGTGTTAGTGTTCTAATAATAGACTGAAATCTAAAGAGGCTGAGTTGTGTCTATGCGTGTGTATGTGTGTATGAGCATGTGCCATTGTGCAGTGAGTGCTTTGTCCAGGTCAAATGAGGAAACGCACCTTAAGAGCATCCTCTTATACCATGCCCCACTGACAGTAATGATGTGTTTTTGCAGCATTTAGAAATGGGAGCACATTGGCTTTGTCTTCCACTGTGATGCTGTGACTGTTCATAGATGGTACTTTCTGTTGTGATGTCATTTCAGTGTAGACACAATGTCGATGAGGTGGGGTTGTTGCCACTGAGCGATTCTGTGGCGATGCTGCTGCACAGCCTAGCTCAGGCTGTAGCGGAGGCTGTGTTGCTGATCGGGGATCTCTCAGCGAAGGCGGGGGCTATGGCGCTCTGATGCTGCAGGCACTACTCAATGTGGGTCAGGAGAAGCAGCACTCTGTTTTCTCCTGTTTCCCCTATTCTTTCTCCCCTTCCTTCTCAATCCAAATCTTCTTTCTTCTCTCACTCTTCCCCCTTCACTCCCTCTGCACAGTCTTGTCATCTTACACAGCCTTTCTCCCTATCCTCCCCCTCACTATTCTCCTTCTGTTTTTCTTCAGCTCTGTTGCTATCCTCCTTTGTTACATCTGGTAGATCTACCACACTGTATGCTTGGATAAAATGCATGGAGGTTTTGCTGCTTCTAGATAGAGTGACCTTGTCAAAGCCAGCACCGGAGGTAGATGCGTCTAAATAGCACTG
>JAPSES010000228.1:6020177-6030995 GCA_029822895.1 Maxillicosta whitleyi
CACACACACACACACACACACACACACACACACACACACACACACACACACACACACACACACACACACGCATGCATTTAACCCTATTGTAAACTGTCGCCAGCTTGTCTGCCATCCTCCCGCCTCTTATCTATTGGGGTGTACCTGTGTTTGACCTTGTTTTTCCTCTTAAAAGTTATTCCTCATTGCACCATGCCCAGTCTGTCTTCGCCTTACCACCTTTTACCATGCCTCTTCCTTCCTTCTCTGCCTTTCCCGCCCTGACAAGACTAATTAGTCTTCAGCTGGAAACCTTTGATCAGCCAGAAGACAATCCTTTATAGAGCTACTGGTGGTACTTTGTGTGTGTTACTGTTTCTACACATAATGTAGCCCCCCTAATGTTCTAATTTACCACTTCCACGCCTATTTCTGTATCTTTTCATCTTAACAGCTTGGGCATAGACATATTTTTGACATCCAGCAGCAACAACTGAACTAAACAAAACAAAACAAAACAAAACAACAACTCAGCTCTCAGTATCTCAACGTCTCCTCACATGTGAATACACTTTCTTCAGTTTCTCGTCACAGTTGATGGAGCTGTCTGTCTGTGTTGTTATGTAACTCTTACCTCATAGATGTGTGTTACTTGTGGTCCCACATCATCCTCTTTGACAGGCTTCTCTTTGGGTTCCCAGCGTGGGAATGGCAGCACCACCTGAGAAGGATGAGATACCCTGGAGAGAGGAGAAACAGCTCACTGACACTGATGCACATATACACTTATAGTCTTTGATGTTGTCATAGTTCACTTTAAAACACTCCTTGACCACATCATTGGTGACATTGTTATTGCTTATTAAGATCATTTCATTCATTTTAATGTTATTGTTGCACACATTAAGTCCACACTAGACTAGTTCTTTGAATTACTTGTAATTTAAAGACAATGACAGTGTGGAATATCCAGTTTAATAGTGTCAATCAGCTCCAAATCTGTGGATTTACTGTCTAATGTGTACAGTTGAGTAGTGGAGTTACATTTCGAAGGGGACACTTCAGAACTTATATGGACAGTGATGACCAGTAACTAATATTCTTTTAATAAAGGCTACTTAATATACATCTAATTCAATCTAACTTTATTCACAAAGCACTTGAGGACAAATAATACACATAAAAGAATTATAGACACATAAAACCATATATATAAACTAAAGTAACATAAGGTGTGGTTATAAGTAACAGCATTAAATGATTAAATCAGAACTAAATGTAATTGTGATCCATTAAAAAATGCTAATATGCAGATTACACTTCTGAAAATTCATTCTGAAAATACCATTCATTCTGCTGCTTTGCATCTTTTTTGCTACATACAAGAACTTTCTTTTGGCAAATATCTTGACAGGTTTTCAACAGTAGATGGCTTACAAGGAGCTGTCTGTGTGTCTAGACAGGCTCTAGTCATTGAATATGCTGTTACGCGCTCAGATTGTGAGCACTGTTTTGGATTGTGGCTCTTTTTTGAATTTACATGGGCTTTCGTCTGCCAATCACATTGATGCACATTTCTCTAAGCTACCTGATTCTGCCATGCCTGGCTGCAACCAACTGCCAAGTCTGGGAGCCGACTTATGCTTTCAGGACTTTTCAGGACTTGTTTTATTGCCAAGTGTAAGACGTGTTGGAAAAGTAATCAAAATAACAAAGTGGTGGGCCATCAGAGCCAGCTCTGCTGGCCTAAAGAACCAGAGCTACTGACACATTTATACTCTATATTTTTATATTTGGTCCATAAAGGCATATTAAGTTACTCCCAATAGTCTATTCTATTTACTTTGTAGCTTTTTTCGTGGTCTCATTGCTCCCAGTAGTGTATATGCATGTTAGAGGTTTGTCCAATCATATTTCTACCATCATGTGTTGCCGGGTAAAAGAAAGAGCCTTCAAAACTAACAAAGTGAAAAATAACATCTGCATATTTAATTGGATGGTCAAAGAGCATACTAGTCAAAGAAAGCTCAGCCAGCAAACTGCATCTGTAGAAACTTATATAATCTGAAACATATTAATTTAGATTGAATAGTAATTTTCCCAACACACAATGAGTGACTGAGGAGAGGAAACGGATTTGCTACAGAAATATAAAAAAGTATTAATTTTGGTGAGTGTAATGTATATTATTAACATTTGTATGTTTTTATAAGTAATTATTGATGACTGTGGTGCTGCTGTGGTAGTGCATGATGAGTTGTGCTCATTAGGATTCTTGCTTTAGTAATGACATTCATTCTCACTATATAGGTTACCTGCCTGTGGAATCTATTTTTGTATAGTATTGATATTAAAAGATGGATCACTGAAGGGTTCGTTGTGAAATACACAGCTCGTCACTGACAATAATCTAATTATAAACTCTTACTTTAGTCGGATGCATCATAAACTGTTCATGCAACTATCAGTCGAGAGGTAATTAGATAAGATAGATAAGATACTTTATTAATCTCACAGTGAAGAAATTTACAGTAGGGGTGCAAAAAAGATTGAAAAGTGCATGCAAGTGAGAAATCAAACATAAAATATAATATAAAATACAATAAAAGTAAATACTCTCTAGAGTTCCTATATTATATATACTACCTTACATACATAAATACTACCTTTAGTTTGTTTAATTACTAGTGTTGACCATAGACCTCCAAAATCTTTTCAATTCATTCTTGACGCCATAAAAGTCTGTGAAGCCGTTCCTGAAACATTGTATTTTCAGTGCAATGGCAAAGAGGAATGTTCATGTTCACAGCTGCTATACACATTTAAATCAGAGACTTAAAAATGCCAAATTGAAGCAGCTACAGCAGGACAGTATTGGAGTATAAACACAGGAACTTGTATGTCCTCAGCTCTCTCATCCTGGGTCCGCCTCTGTTTATGTGCACAGCTGACCACAGCCAAACATCGCCGTGCAAAGCTCCAACCTTTGAAGCATGTGTTTGTGTGTGTATTAACGGGCATGTGGGCATCTATGTACATGTAAAAGGCTCATAAGCATCCCATGTGCACATGATTAGTTTGTTCCTAGGAATGTGTTTTCATGCTGTTTTCCATCTGTATATAAACATGCTCCACAAATTCAAACATTATAAAAGTGCCAGCAATATTCTGCAAACACCAAAAAGCTGCGACTGAAACCAGATCAATTGTGTCTTTTGAAAGTAGACACGGCAACAAAGAATTTGTCGCTGTGTCTTAGAGAAGGCACCACACTTTTCACAGGCAAAGATGCTTGACTTACCCACGTAAGTCCAGTTGAGCTCTGGCAACAATGGACAGATTCAAAGTGACAGTGTTGCTGTCAGAGTTATCTTTGTTGGAGCTGTGAAGAGATTCAAAGACATTTTCTTTCAATTCTTAGGCATAAAATAAAATCTTGTCACACTTACTACAATCTGTATTCAGTGTTTTTTACAAAAGTCAAATGTAATGGCTACTTAGTGCTGTGGAAAAAAACCAAAGTCTGATAAAAATCTATTATAAGCTGCATCTTTTATGTTTAACAGACAGAAAGGAGACTTTCCCAGGCAGTGGACTGGGTGAGTACTGTGTCTTTGTCTTATGATGTGTTGTCTCAAAATCAATACACTGAAACACAGTGGACATGTTGTGTGGAGCTTGTCTCTTCTCTGCACTTCCTCTGGGCCATGTGTCTTGTTCTGCCTCTGCGGTTGGTTCCATCAAACCACAGAGAGTGACAGGATCGGGACAGACACAGAACACATTTACATGGCCCACAAGAAGCACAAAAAGCTCTTTGTGTGTGTGCATGCACGCATGTGGGAAATTGCAGGGGTAATGTGTAAGTAGGGGTGGGTGTGTCACCTGTGGATCTGTAGCTCAAAGCTGATTTTTGGTCCAGCATCTTCCAGCCTTTGGACAGAAAACCGCAAACCAACGGACAGCTGGGCAAAAGAGAAGGGAAAAAAGGATTAAAATATGAAAAAGAGAAGTGATGGAGCGATGGAAGAAAGAGTATGACAGTTAAAAAGATGACAGAGAGAAATGAGAGGGCACATGCATCTGGTCTTTAAAGGCCACACCATCGTTAACTCTTAAAGACCCACAACAGTTTTTGTCACAATTTCTAATTTTTTTGGTCTTTCTCTTGTATTTTGCATTTTTTAAGTGAAACTCATGTATTTTCCTTTATTTCATTTACAGATCATGTAGAAGTTCAGAAAAGCTCAGACTAAATTAAAAGGTTTTGAATCAAATCAGAAAAAAAATTGGGAAAAAAGTGACTTTTTTTAAAACAAAATATATCATTAACTGAACAGAAATCAAGTGTGTACAATCACTATCATTTCTCACACTACATGGGTTTTACAGGGGAATCAGTGTTACAGAAAATGTTATGTGTGTTTCCATGTTCACTATGGAGCCTCTGAATGTCCAAATGGGTCATATCTGCCAACCATGAAAAGATGAGAAACCTCTTTTTCTTTTTTTTTTTTTTTACATGTATTGACAGGTTTAGTGGATCAACAGTTATTTAACATTTTTACAGAAGTAGATGCTTTTGGTTGGGGGTGGATGTTTGGGCCTTTATGGCTTAAAAGAGTTCAGTGAGAGTTAGTGAACCTTCACTGTTAACCGGATCTTCCTCTGTTATTACACAGGCAAACGACCAAGTTTAGTGTGTGTGTGTGTGTGTGTGTTGACAAAATGGTCAGCAGAAATCTCACATGTGAGAAAACCCAGACAACACAGACAGACATACACTTTACAGCTACAGTTAAGTTTCTTGTCTCTCCTCAGTTTAAATCCTCTGTCCTCAAGGCTAACTGAAAACACATGGGGAATTTAATGTGGTTCATCATCAACTGTACAAAAGTGTGTGTGTGTGTGTGTGTGTGTGGACAACAGGTCAAACACATGGTCCAGGGAGATGACAGCGTGTAGTCTCTTCAAGAGGCAGACCTGCAGGAGGGTGAGGGCGGGGTGCCCCACTACAAAGTCAGGCCATCTTTATGGGACACATTAGAGCCAGACAGAAAAGATCTAAAGAGCCCAGTGAGTGTGAGTGGCTCACAGAGAAGACGTCACTATCTACCAGGATCCTCCCTGTCGTAGAAGGAGGTGGACACACTCATCAAACCAGATGCAAACACTTGACCCTGGCTTGAGTAGTGTTTGTTACAAGTCTGTGTTTTTGTCCCTCTGAGACACCAGCAGCTGTGGTCGGCCCCAGTTCATGTTGGTTACAGTGATTGTACATTTTCACAGTGGAGGCACATCATCAAAACATCCACAGAACATTTTTCCAGTGGGTCTTGCAGCGTTGTTGCGTTGTCTATTTGTATGTTCAATGGATTCCAAATCATTTTCATTTCACCACAATATGGCCGAGGACATAGTTGTGCTGTTGCTGCTGTTAAAGCCCCAAACCCGTCACAAGGGGCTAAAGCAGTCTGTTTTTTTTTTTTTTTTTTTTTAAAAACTTGTGTTTACAACTGTTTGAAACTTAAGTAGGCATAGAAATTGGCTGCTAAACTTTGGATGATGGTTAAGGGCTGATGTGAAAGGCCTGGTTTAAAAATAACTATCTGAGAAATCTATTGTGAAGTATATTAGAAACTGAGTGAGTTTGATACTTTTGGAATGGACAAATCCTTACGAACAAAAAAATCATTCTTTAGATATTCCAAAAGAACAACAGACAGACTTTCTTAGAGAGATGTGCCATGGATGTGTCTAAACACACAAAGCCATTTTGTACATATATATATATATATATATATATATATAAAAGCACCTCATTGTATGGCTTCTCTCTTGGTACTCTGGTTTCCTCCCATTATCCAAAGACATGCACCTTAATAGGTTAACTGGTCAGTGTCAATCGCCCATAGGTGTGAATGTGAGCAGGAATGATTGTTCATCTGTATATGTCATGAATGAAAACTAATAATCACATCCTCTTGAGACTCAGCAATGCATTTTTGTCTTCTGTAGAAAAACACAACATACACACAGAAAAAAAAAACAAAAACGCAGTCCACTGCCAAGGATAATCTGTATATTAAAAAAAAGTATCTGAAAAAAAAATGTTATTCTGTTTCCAAATAAGACAATTATTTAGTGTAAAAAAAGGCAAAACTTTTAATTTCCTACATCTCAGGGGGATATAAAATGAGACCAAATTTATCTAAAATTTATGACAAGAGAGAGATTTTGTGATACTGTATTTTCCTCTTGCCATCACTGTTCCAATCATCCAAACTGGCAAAATATTTTGAAATATACATTGCCTGGCCAAAAAACAACAACAACAACAACAACAAAAAAAAAAAACCCACCAGGATTTGACTCTGCAAGAGCATTCCATTGGATAACTAAGTGATAAATAAGTTTCAGATGGAAACTGATGCAGTGAGTAGCCTCTCTTTTCTCAAACAATGACCAATTTGCAAAGAAGCATAAAGACCGGACACTGCCAGGACTCATCAGACTTATGGACGAGTGGTTTAGGGAGCATTTTCACACATGGATTGGCCATCGCAGAGTCCAGACCCAAACCCTACTGAGAGTCATTAGGATGTACTGGAGAAGACTTTATGTAGCGGTCCAACTCTCCCTTCATCAATACAAGATCTTGGCAAAATATCAATCCATCTATGGACAAAGATAAATGTTGGGCCCAAGGAAAAATTGCGTGTAAGACAGGCTGTGTATTTAATACTGTCAAAGCCCATTGGACTGAAATGCAAAGAGAAACGCAAGAGTAATACAGGCAACTGGCAGAAATGCTGAAGCCACAAACATCTTTCCCTCAGGTTTGAGCTTCACTGAGGCACTACGCTGTGTCATGAGACACAAAAAAAGAACTCCTGTAATGAGAACTATTTAGCCGCACAATATAACCCAGTCTGTATGGGGTCTATGGAGGTATGTTCTGCATAAGCTCATGGATTCCTGAATGTCCAACGGGGCAAGAGGAGAGTTAAATATGGGAAACATCTGGATCACACGCACACATACACGCACGCACACACACACCCACACACATGCCTCATAGTCGCTCGTTTGCCTTGTTATAACCTCCTCCCCCAGTGGTGAAACATGACCACATAATTGATTTATCAGAATTCTGTGTGTCACCTCTAGAGCTCAAAACACCTCTGTGCTGGCCTTGACACATTTAGTAAAAACTACATTCATGACAAAACACACATGTGACAGGCTTTGTTGTACACACACAATGACAAGGTAGAATTTCATATAGGGAGGGATCATTCTTTTCTTTACAAAGCCTTGGCTTCCTGTATGTGTCAACCATATGAGGGAATTTATTATTCATATTATGTGATGAAACACACTTATGAACACACACACACACACACACACACACACACACACACACACACACACACACACACACACACACACACACACACACACACTTAGTATGAATTAAGGGAGTCACATTGTGAGGAATAAAGTTCAAGGATGACCAGAGTCATTGGAAACCGTCAATGAGTGTGGGTTCAATCTGAAAAGTAACAGTTTCAGCTTTTGAGAAAATAAGTAAAAAGGGATGTTTTAGGGAAAAGTGCACATGTGTGTGTTTTTGGGTAAAAACTCACCTCTGTCCCAGCCATCATTGGGTTTCCCAAGTCGCACACGACTATTCTGGACTCATTGACCATGTTGTACTCACAGTTTAACTGTGACAGAGACTAGAGGAGGAGAGAAGAGGGAAAAAGAATGAATGAATGAATGAATGTGACATAGGCAGCAGCAAGAGTTAAGAGGCAAAGAGAGGAACAAGGGAGGGAAGTATAACACCATCAAAGGGGGGAGGGATAGAAGGGGTTGAAAAGAGAGGGAGGAGGAGAGCATGAGAAGAAGAGTGATGAATGTTCTGACAGTAACAACCTCATCAATCAAACAGCCCCATTACACACTCATTAGCACACACACACGCACGCACACACACACACACACACACACACACACACACACACACACACACACACGCGCACACACACACACACACACACAGCAGTTGACCCTATCCATTTCCGTGGTCACTAATGCAGCTTGTAAATCATAATAGGGGCTTTTGGGTTGTGGCCAGTAAAGCATGCTGTGCTGATAGCCTTTCCTTAATCACTCCAAATGTACACACACCACAAAGACACAACAGGATGTGATGTCGCACTGTAACTGCATGCACAAGTACTCCGGCTCACTTCCTCTGTTCTCATGTTGACTTGGCACATGGTTCAAACACAGAGATAAGTGCTTCAGTCTGATGCATCTATTCTTAGTATCAACCTTATTAGACTTTAACATCAAATCTGGATAATTGATTTCAGACACATTTGAGTCCGGTGTGTGTATTCACCTCCATCCTGCGCTCAACTCCAATGTAGTCGGCCTCTGGTGGTATCAGTGTGTGGAGCTCGGTCTCGTAGGCTCCTTCTCCTAAGTTCGCTGCAGTGATGGTCAACATGACCAGGTTTTCGTCTCCGATTACCAGCTCTGACTGATCTCTGTGTGTTTCATACAAAGTAACAGAAAAGGCATCAGTTTAACATGACAGAGGGCTGTAACCTGCTGCAGCTGTTTAACGATGTCAAAACTTCTGCTTTTGTTGTAATTATATTTAAGTGACTGTATTTTAGGACTCGTCATGGTAACACTTTATTTGAGCAGTCCACCTACAGACACTTTACTGAGTATATATGTATTGCAAATATGTATAACATTTCAACGCTTATTAATTGAGATTCTAGGGATTACTATGTTAATTTTCAGGTCCAATACTGGTTACTACTTACACATAAACATATTTTAATTGGACTGTATTCAGCTATAGTTATGAAAAGTACTCACCATAGCATTTTTTTTTTAATGTCACAATAAATGTTTATTTCTGTCTGTTGCATTAATTTTTGATCAAGATCTTGTGTTGATGATGGGAGAGTCAGACCACTGCATAAATGTTCCTCCTATACATCCCATGGATTCTCAATGGATTCTAAACAAACCCTGCCACTCGCACACATTTTGCCTATAATATGTAATTTATATATATATATAAATTATATATAAAAAAAATGTAACTTTCACCTACTGTTCTCAAAATACAATGACATCCATTCTGGGTCACTGACGATCAGTCAATTTGGTCAACCAATAGTTTTGCTGCTACAAACAGGTGAAATTTTGCCCATTACAAGTAAATGAAAAAAATAAAGATATTAAAAAAATTAAACTTTTTTTTTTTTTTTAAACTTTTACCTACTTTTCCCAAAATTGAATCACATCCATTCTTTGTCACTGGCAATCTATAAACCCAATTTGGTATGAATTCAACCAATGGTTTTGCTGCTAGAGTGTTAACAAACAAAGAAGCAAACAAACAAACAAACTCAACCAAAAACCCCTTGCCTCCTCTTTGGGGGTGGGGGGGAGGTAATAAATCTGTGTGTGATGAATCCTGGTATTGTTGTCTTGGAACATCCCATTAATAGAAAAAGCTGGTCTATATTCAACTGACCTCAAGTTTATGACACATAGGATTTCTGAACCTCTGACCAACTGAATCAATCCATCACTGCCTGCACAGACTTACACTGTAGACACTAGGAATGATGGGTAATCACTTCATTTGCCTCTCTTCTCACCCATCACTTTGGAACAATGTCAATTTGGACTCATCAGATCAGATACATTTGTTCCCATCAAAACTGTCCAATCCTTATGCTTTCAATCAAACTGGTGGTGGTTTAATAAATGAGAAGCTACAAACTGCATCAGTTAGAGTTATAGAACATGTTGTAGCTGAAACATATTAATCTTCATTCTTCTGAACCTGCTTTATCCTCACTAGGGTTGCAGGGATATTATTCACATATTAATCACTGCAGTAATTGCCCAATGGAAATGCTCTGACCTATTTGCGTAGTCAAATTCAGGCCCTGACTTTTCTTGGCTGGGATGTGCACATTTGTGGTGAAAATTAAAATCTTGGTGTTCACTTTTAGAATAAATCCAACACAAAACTTAATATATTTAAGCTGATCAAATAGAGAAGATACAATTTAATACTATTCAATCCAACATTTTTACATTGAACTGGAGGGATTATCGAATATATGAACAAGGTATTAAATAAATGCTCTAGTCTCATTTTAGTTTTGATAGTATATTACTGATAACATATAACCAATTAACGTGATGACAGTTACATCAGCAGTACATACTACAACAGTAGTTTAAGTTATTTTATAGGATAATGGATATAAAATACAGACCAATAACCATACAAATAGTCGATCCAATAATCAAAATACATCTGGAGATGGAACTTCTATACACACAATTTTATAAACTTTTTCACCATTTCACATATAAAATATGAGAAAAATATTTCTTGAGATTGAAAAATATGCTTAAATGACAGATTAAATATTGAAGAACAATTCAATTACTAAATTTTCTCAGGAAGTAGACTATCCAAATAAAGTGTTACCCTGGTATTTCTTACTTTTTGTGCAGTCAACAATGCTACATGGAATGAAATACCCCTGAGCCCAACAATAACCCTAACTGTGTGTGTGTGTGTGTGTGTGTCAGTCAGTGGAGGGTGACAGGATGTTTGTGTAATGCTGCCATGGAGATACCATACAGCTGGAAACACTATCGAGAATAGGTGGAATCACACACATATGAGCACATGTACACACACACACACACACACACACACACACACACCACAGGGTAAAGGGAATTAAAATGTGAGCAGGTTCAGTGTAAACTTTGCAC